>JAPMOQ010028858.1:508415-552144 GCA_026543055.1 Argiope trifasciata | reverse complement strand
AAAAAAAATGTAAATTTTTTTTCAAAGAATTTGACTTCAAATAATTATGTGTGTTTATTTTTCAGAAAATGAACAAATCTTTGTTTTAGCAGAATAATTATGCATCGAATTACTTTTCAAAGCGCAAAGAGTTAACAATTACCCTTTTTTAAAATACACTGTAATTAATTTAATTAAAAAAACCCTACTAAAAAAAGCCTTAACAACCTTTTGGCTATTAGTACTTAAGAAACATGCTAAATGTAACATAATGGAAATCTTACCTGTTTTAAAATATATTGGATGAAAATATTGTGGCAAATTCTTCACTAAACGACGAAACAGCCTTTTACACTGAACTTCCTCAAAAGAAACGTTCCAAAGTACTACATACAACCGAATCAAAGTTTCACCATACACAACTCAACCACCAAAGTAATTATGTTTCATCCATCTTTGTATGTACCATATACCAGCTAGCCTGAGATTGCAAAATTGTTAATGATCAGGTTTTGCAACTTCATATGGTATTAACTTTATACCTTTGAGGGAAATATCACAATTTCTAATCTTCGGGTAAGTCTATCTAATAATAAAAATTAATAATAAAAGAAAAGAAACTGAAACAGCAATCAATGGCAGAGTTCATTCCTTGATTGAACAATATCATATTTTTTAAGATGGAATTGAACATTTTGCAATGATGGGAAAGTGTGGAACTTAAGAATAAGAAAACTATGTTTATATAATAAAAGCGGGAAATGAATTTGCTATGTTTGAGGAAGTGGTGACTGTTTTTGTAATATAAATTATATTTTTAATCAATCTGTGTTCTGAAACGCTCAATGCACCTTCAACATTCTGATAAGTGAATCGTTTCGATGGTGGTTCGCAATCATTCAAGCGTTAAATACTTTTTGTATGTTGAAATGTTAGTATTGAATTTTCTCAGAATTCTAAGAACGGTACAATCTGAGAAATCAAACCTTTATTTTTATTTAAACATTTTTCAGATTCAGGTATGTATATATTCATATTTAATTACATTATTATATATTCATATTTAATATCCAATAAAAATGATTTATTGCTCATAATATCAGATGCAAGTTTATAAAACTCTTGATCTAAGAAATAATCTCTACTCTTGAATAAACTCTACTCTTGATCTAAGAAATAATCAGTTATGTTTAATTACACTTTTATTTATAAATAAGTAAAAGTTTATTTACGGTCATACGTTTTGTCAAACTGTTTCAATAAATTTTCTTTGAGGTGTAAGACTTAACGTTGCTTCAAATGAAAATTTTTTCTATTTCCCTTATTCATAAAAAAATATACCGTTTCATTAATTGAAAACTTCACTAAAACTTGTTACCTGCTTTAGTATTTAAAAGTAAAATTTGAAATTCTAGCAGGATTGTAAATACTACAACGAAACAGTTACAGTTATAACATACCAAATCAGCCCGCAATGACGACATCATCGATGAGTTATATGCGAAAAAAATTAAGAATTTTTATTAGAACTCGAACAAATACGAATATAAATTTTATACAGAATATTATGATGCAGAAAATGGTTCTCCATAATTTTTTTCTTATTTAAATCGAGAATATCATTTTCACGAAACAAATCTTGTAATTTCTCAGAAAATTAGAATGCCAAACGATTTTTAAAAATAATCGAAGTAATTTCGCCGCAAATTAATAAACTTTAAAAAATGATAAGAAATTTAACTAAACATTATGAATTTCTATTCGTTGAGAGTGGGAACAAAAAAAATTTATATTTTCTATAAATGGAAATGTAACTTTTAATTTAAAATAAATTAATAATTTAATTAATTATCATGACATTTTAGCTAAGATTTTTCTTGTGCTTGACACTAAAGAAAATTAAATTATTTAGCACATAAACTGTTTATGAAATTTCCATTTTTAACATTATCTTTATAAATTGGCAGACTGTTTGTAAATTGAGGCATGCAATAAGTAATGTAGTTATTCCGAAATACTCTACAAGGTGAATCACTGGACGATGAAATATCAAATTTAGTAGATAGTTACTATCTGGTAAGTTGATACTCGCGAAAAATTTATTTTAATCAAATTGAGATTTAACTAAAAATAATTAATATTTTTAACTTTTTACATCAATAACTTTCTTTTCGATTTTCTTTAATTACTGACCAACTCTGCAATTATTTAAAAATATTTTTTTAAAAAACTTTTCAATTATAATTTTTTTTCAAGTAATTTTCTTCTCAAATTTTAAGAGAATCTTAAGCATATTTTATGTACATCACAAAAAGACACTTTACATTGTTTAGTAACTCTGTTTATACACATTACCTTTGCAATCATATTGACTCCTTTTTTTGTGAGCTCATTATCATTGCTGTAAAAAAACTTCAATAATTAGCGAAATAATTCTAAAACATTATCTCGCTATAGTGTTTCGATGTGGAAGTTCGAATTAAAAAAAAAATTTGATTGATGATTACAAGTACAGGAGTTCGAAAATTAACTGAAAATAAATTTTTAAGAATCAAAAGTGCCTATAAAATGCTTAGATTCAATTTCTTTTAAAAACAACCTCTGTTAGAAAGCGTATTGACGTCTGTAAAAAAGGATATTGGGTGTTTCTTTTTACAACTACCACCTTCAGCTAGGCAGGTGCAACCCAAGGTTGCTTCCACCGGTATCATTTAAAACGAATCAACATTTATAAAAACAACAAAAATCATGGTGGCGAAAGGTATTGTTATTAAAAAAAATAACCTGTCTCGTCACTTTAGCTTTCCATTTTAAAGAATGTTATTTTATAATTACTTACAATGTCCGTTTTGAAATAATTTGTCTTGATCAAAGTAAAAAATCGGATTTTAAAGACAATAAAAATGCCTCTAGTCTACATGACTTTGTTCTAAGCTTTATTTTTTATTTCATTTTAAAATGCTTTTTAAATTAAGTCCAAGCAATAACGCGCATGCTAAAAATATTAATTAACAGCTACTTAAATTATGAAAAAATTACTTGAAAATTTTAAAACAATGTGTTAGAATTAGAGGCAAAAATTATATTGAAATAAAATTAATAATATTGAAAAAATTCATTATTGAATTTTGAACAATTAAAAATGGTTTTACGTTTCGAATTTAAGAAAAATATCGAAGTTAGATTAATTTGAAAATAAATATTGAATTAAAGTCTTAGAAAGTCCTTTCTAATAGAGGAAATACTTCTAAAAACTAACTAGGGGTCAAATTTAGTAATTGTAAGTTGAGCAGCTTGTCTTACTAACTATTTTGCATGATCATTTCCAAGTGCAATTTTTTTTGCCACAGGAAATATACCAACTTATAATCAATTTCATGCTAAAATTAAATTATGCATTATTTATTTATTTCAACATACAGATGTGAATTAAATGGTTTTATCCTCATCTCTATCAATAATATTGTAGAGAAAATGTTTGTATGTTGGCGCTCTACAGGCTAGCTTGAAGCTACCAAATTTGGTGCATATATGTAATTGGAAGGCAAGAGTGTGCCCCCGGAGAGATTTTAAATTTTTTATAAGAAAAATTAATTAAAAATGAATCTAAATATCGATATTTTTCAGTGATAAATTTTGAACGTATTACTGCACAAGAATGAGTTTCATGCCGTTTCAAAATTTAAAGAAACTTTAATTTTATTGATGCCAATGTAATAATCGTGCAATTTTCCCCCCAAATTTTGGCACTTTTTTTAAAAAAAATATTTCCTTTTCTTATTTCCAACAATTGAAGTCTTGAAATTCAAAACTTTTCGTTTTGTTTCATCACATATTTAATCGCATGAATTTCTTACATAGTTGAAAATTAAAGAAGGGATCTGTTTAATCTCGGCGTAATTTAGAAGACGAATAAAAAAAGTGATATTACAGTAGTACAAAATTTATGAGAGGTACCGGGACAAAGACAGAGGTACCGAGCGTTAATATTTTTAATTGCATTATGATGTCATGGGACTCGTCTCCAATAGAAAAACATGCACGTAATGAACAGAACATGTGCAAGCCCATTAAAAGGACTCGACTTTAATGCCTCATAATTTGATGTAGTCATGGGCATGAAGTTATATCCAAACTTTTTACAGGAATTAAATATTCAATATGTTTAGCAGCGGATATATTTATCTGATCGTCAAAAACGACTAGTTTTTATTCATAATATTAGATAATTAAAAAGCTGAGTTATCTAATTTGAACATATTATTTAACAAATAATACCTGGACTCTAAAAAGATACAATTTTCATATAAAGGGATAGGAAGAAGAAAATCGAAATGATCGCAAAACTTAAATATCAAAGTAACAGTAGTCAGAAAAAGTGTCTCATTTTATATATAAATTAATTAAATTTAGTTATTACATATAAAAAAACATAGATTTCTTAAACAAGATATTGTATTTAAACATAATTGATGTTAAGTCTGCAATAAAAAATTTGCTGATGTTAAATATAACGATTAAATACAAAGTGTTGTGTCGTTTTTTTGAAACGAAATCTATAAATAAAAATAGAGTTAAAAAATATCAGACGATAATCTTTGGAAATGATTTGTTGCCATATGTGATAATGCTAATAATTATTTTTAATGACTTTCATTGCTCCATTTTTTACTATTTACAAAAGTAAAAAGATTAAAACGTTTCCTACCTGTATAAAAGTTTTCCAAAAAAATTTCGTTTTCGTCGATATAATTTGCCATTTATATTAGAATACATGCAAGCTTTTTCTTCAGAGATCCCACATAATTGCATATATAAGCATTAAAAGATAAAATACATAAAATTATCTGGATAGAATTTTCCAAGATTTGATTTTATCTTTTTCTTAATGTGGAAGCAAACGGTATATCGAAATTTGGACTTAGGAGGTAAGATATTTATATTAAGATAGAGACAGTAAAATATGTACACTCCAGAAGTAAATGTATTTTAAAGTAAAAAGAGGATGTATTTTTATCTAATAAGCAAAATTCAATGTGGTTGCTTTTTTCCTACGCATTAACACAGAGACATTCTGTTGAATCAACAAAATGTTATCTCTGTCACAGATTCACTTGTTTAAGTCAGGCTCAATCGATTTGAAATTATTTTCTCAGTTATTAACATTTTTCTTGCAAAAAAATGAAATTTAGAATTAGTTTTTTTGATAAAGCTAATCAAGAATTTTTTAGATTGCTCATACTTGACTTCTTTTTCTATTTATTATGTTTTTTTAGAAATAAATAAATTTATAAAAGAACATTTTAGTAAATGTCGCAATGCGCGAAATATTATCGTTTTCGTACACATGTACTTGAATTTTTTTTATTTGTCATATTTTTTATTTTTATTTTTAACGCGTTTAATTATTATCTGTAATAAATATTTTTTTAAAATATATTAATTTTGTAATATATTTTTCTAGGCAATTTTACTTGGCAAATATATATATATATATATATATATATACATATATATATTTGCCATCTGATAAAAATTGCTAATTAAATTTGGACAAAAAGACAAGATATATTTTTAAAATTACTTTTCTGCAAGACTGGTAAATATGTTAAAATCTCGAAAAGAGAATTCTTCACAGTCTTAATACTTTTTTTAGGTAACATCATTATTCAATATATAAATGCTTCATATATCTGAAAATAAATACCCAGAATTATATGATGAAAACAAGCTTTCCCTATTATGCGTACATAACGTTTATTTAAGCCTTTAAAAAAAAATTTTACTTCAAGATTTGAAAATTAAAAGATGAAAAAAGTGCTTAAAACTATTGGGATACATTAATAAAAACATAAATATAATAGCAATTAGCTTAATGAAGGGCTATGTCGTAACAGCTTATAACTCCAAAAAATATAGAGATATATTTCCTGCAAAAACTTTAAACTGGATGACACAAATTTTAAACAGAATTGCGTATGACTAGAAATGAAATCATATAATAAAAAAAACTTAAACATGCATTTATATATATATAATTATGTTTTAAGGTTAACATTTTTTATTCCCTTTAGCCTAAAATTACTAAATTTACTAATCTTGGATACTATAACACTCTATTCACAAAATTTCGTTTCTATAAAATATGTAACAAAAGTTTGTTTTGATTCGTGTAACCTAACATATTTTTATCCGTTATTTACCGCCTTTGAAATTGAAACAGATGTTTTTTTCCGCTTCGGTTGTGGAGTTTTCTCTTTCTTTCGGTCAGAAAGTAGCGTGCATCTTGAGAGAATGAAAGCAACTATGATTACATAACTATGAAAATAAAATGGTGTAAAATGACATGCACAAAGGATATTTCCTTTTTGGTTTCTTTTATGAAGTTGAATTTTTTTTAAATTTCTAATTTTAACTTTCGGGTCATTGTTGAATTTAGATTGATTTACAGGAGTTGCCCCACCAACTTATTATGATCGAATTAGATTGAAAAAGATCAGATGTTTAAAGTTGGCATACAAAAAAAGTCTTTTGTTTTACATTATTTAATTGTTACAGTAAACTTTTTAAATCCGATTTTTTTGTTAGCTCATACCGAGAACGTACAATCACGATGATTTTGAAACATTTAATCTGGACTACTATAAATGTATGTTCCGTTTAGCTTCAAATTACATTGAGAGCATCATTGACTAGAATTCAGCCAACACCAGAAACTTTCGTTTCAATATCAACTCGTATAACTAGACATCATGAAGTCAATCGCCTGTTTCTTTTTTGTTGCCCTTTTGGCCATCTTTACCCAAAATGTTTCTGGAAAACCTGCTACAGAGGCAAAGCATCATCACCATGATCATCATGATCACCACCACGACCACCATGAGCATCATGACCATCATCATGATCACCATCACGATCATCATCATCACGAGCATCATGATCATCATCATGATCATGGCCATCACCATGGACACCATGATTAGAAATATAGCAAATAGGAAGCTGACACTGATTGCAAGCAAAGTTTCAATACAGGAGTCCAATGAATTTTCTAAAATGTCGCAGTCAATTTCTTTTTCTTACCTGTTAGGGAAATATAGCACTTCTTTTTAGCTTAGAGAACCTGGATGCAATTATTTGTATAGGAATTCTGTTTCAAAATGTAGAAAACTCCAGGCAAAATTTCAAAAAATGTAACGGTTTTTAGAAGGAGCAATAAGGATCGTGACGATGAATACAGAAAAATTTGTTTTCATATCTTTATTCATAACTAATATGTATTTAGTAAATTTTTTTCTTAATAACATTTTAACAATTATGCAAGGGAGCATTTTACTTAATAAAATGATCATGTTCAGAGAATAACTTTGTCTCTACTTTTAGTCCTGAAATACAGTGAACCATTTAAAATTAAGTATCCCTAGAAAGTAACCGTCATTAAAGTTATATGTATATGTTGATCTTAATTTGATGTAATAGATTTTGCTTTTTATGAAGAAAGTTTTCATTTAATCTTTTCTTGTACGTAATAAAGAGAGTTATTTAATTTAAAAAATGAATGTTACATTTATTTTCTAATGGTTTGCTCATAAGGAATTTCATTTAAAATATTTCTTGAGCTTATTATTTTACATGTATGGAATGGAAATATTATTGAGAGTATAAGAGTTGAAAATAATATTTTATTACTTTTGATGGAATAGCTAATACCAACTCATCTCTTATTTAAACAATTAATTTCATTTGATTTGCCAAAATTTTTAACAATATACACAAATTAAACAAATGAAAGATTTAAGTTGCTGTTTTTGGTTTGGGAATGTCATTAAACACTGATTATTCTGATACTTATACATTATAAATAACATTCTTCAATATTCTTTGAGGGTCCATTAATGCTAAATATCCCACTGATTTTTTAACTTGTTTATTGTATAATTAATTGTTGTGTTTAAAATGTAGCAGCAGTGTGTTAGGTTATATACATTTAATAATTTTACATTTATTTTATTGTATTGAATTTCAGAGAGAGAAAAATTAAATAATTTAAATTCATTATTAAATTTGTAACCAGTATCAATTTAAATAATTAATAAGGACAATTTGGTTCATTAGTAAACATATGCCAGTTGCATTCTTTTGTTAGAAGAGTAATATGATTTTAAGTAAATAATAGTAGAACATAAATTAAACATAAATATTGGTTTATTGAATGATAATAATATACAGTATGTATTCTCTTACTATTGTAGAAATTTCCACGTTCAGCAAGTGCAAATTTTAAATATAAACAAAACAGATTTGCACCTTGATTTAATAAAAATATAAAATAATTAGAAAAATCTTAAAATTTATGGAATATCAATATGTTTACCAAAAACTTCTATGGTATATAGTTTATTCTTCAGCTTTACTTAACAGTAATCTCTATCAAGAAATTCGTTTAAATTATTCTAAAATACCTCAGCATCAGAATTTTCACAGATTACAGATGTTTTCAATTAATCCACCCGAATGATTGCAAATCCTATTGAAACTGTCAGTTATTATTTTCGAATCCATTTAAGCATTTTTTTCTTCTGAATCACAAACTATCGTTTATTTGAATGTGGATTAGTTTAGTTTAGTTATATTAACGCCCTGTTTAAAGCAACACGAGGGCTATTTTTAAACGAACCTCGTAATTTTGAACCACGGTCAGATGACGAGGACGGCACCTGAACTGGCACTTCCCTCTCCACACCACAGCAGAGGGAGGGCGTTTGGCCTGACAGATTTAACGTGCAAGGAGCCCCCTCACACGACGGTTCTTCGGCAGAATCGAGTCTCGAACCTGAAACTCTCCGGTTCCGAAGCCGAGACTTTACCACCAGGCCACAGCGACTCCCTTTGAATGTGGAAGGACTGACCTTTCTCTGAAACTCCTTTTTTTGACACAACAATCATTGGCACAATTTTTAAGGCAGTTTAAACCAGATAAATGATTTTCACAGTTAACAAAAACACATTATATACTGAAGGTGAATAATCCTTATTTGAATGTTTTGTTTGATTCGATAACGTTCATTTTATTTGATATTCATACGAATGTAATTGAAATTCGTATTTGATGACACCATATCTAATAAGGTTTTGAACATTAAAATGATGTTCATTTTCTTAAAAGATTCACTCTTTCTTGGTGAATTTACACAAATACACCTGTGTTAGACAAACTTTTGCAATACATGATGTTAAAACTTTATTGCTAATCATCTGTTTAAAATTTAAGACGTTAAGCTGTTAAGATAAAGACAATGCAAGAAAAATGCATGAAAATTGAAACGTTTATAGTAAACTGAATCAATTGTTTTCAATTCTTCCTTTTCCTCCCCTTTAATTATGGAATAAAGTAAGCCATTTCATTTTTGCATTGTTTACCTTTTATTGCTTTTCGTCTAGGAATTATGCAAATAAAAAGTATTCAACCGTAAAAAAGCATTAAAAACACTAGATTTTGTTGAATCTCCATGTTTTTTTGAGTTTGAAAAACACATTTTTGGAATCAAACCTATCTGCGTACTCGACAATTAAAAAAATTCAACAGAAATGGGTAATATTTAACAGCTGTCTCTATATCAAGTTTGTTGATATTTATCGAATTTCCAATGAAATGTATACACAGGAAGTTTGTTTATCTGAGTTCATATGGATATGTTAATTAAAAAATGACAACTCAACTTAACTCTGAGAGCTTAAAATGTTAGATGACTTAAACTTGTTACAGGTGTCGCTGTACAACATTCTTGCTATTATTTGTAACAAAATCGTATTGTTTTATACGTACCAATATTTTTAATTATTTATGTTGTATATATAAATATAGATTGTAAATAGTTATCTCATACATGTTTTATCTGAATGATAATCAGCTTCATAAACAAGGATTGTACATTTGAAATATAGATCGTATCAAATTTCAAATCAAATCCATCGATTTATTGACCATCTATCAGTAAATACATTCGCATATATGTAAATTTTTAAATTTAAAAACACAAACACTTTTATACATAAACTTGGTACATAATTCTGTTACTAGGTTGCAATTCTATGTCAAATTTTGGAAGAAAAAACACTCAAAATGAAAATTCAATTTTCTTCTCTGATCTATGAAACTCGAAATGATTATTGATGTGTGGGACTTTGAAAATAAAAAACCATGACTTTCATGACCTTGTTCAAGGTCCAGAGTGTTTATGTTGAAAGAAGAGAGGTTGCAGCTTTTCTAGGGAATATGAGAGAAAATTCCGGGGAGAAACCGCCAGGTGGTTTTTATCACGAATAATTTTTTTATATTTTAAAACTCTCTTGTGGTTAGTATTTAACGTACTAATATTCTAGAACACGATTTGGTTAAATATTTATTCATCTAAACCATCGAGGATATCACATGATTAATTTATTGTTCTTAGTTGAATTTATTGCTACTGTTGTCATAGTTTTCGTTTTTATTGATAATATCTAGCTCTCTGTTTATTGATGTTTTTGGTGCTTTAAAAAATACTTTATGGTTTTTATTACAGATTTCAAAAAGTTTCATAAATGCACACAAATAATATTAAAATGTATGTCTCTATTGACTTAAACTTATGAGCCAAAGTTAGCAAAAAGTTGTATTGACGCCCTTGCGTCTCCCTTTTTACTTGAGCAGCCATATAATTTATTTAATTTAAAGTATGCAAAGTTTTCTTTCCCAATTTCGTTTTGACTTTTGTCAGAAATTTTATCTCATTTGTAACTTTCTATACAAAAATTCATCAATTCAAATGTAAGTATTTACATTTATAATAATTAATAAAAAATAATAACTGTAATCACAACCTAAGCCACTGGTTCGAATTTGTCAATTTTTATTTCCAATGAAAGCGCGTGACCATCAAAAACCGTAAGCCGTTCGCATCCTCCGATTTTGAGAGAAATCTTAATAAAACAATTTTACATATTACATTTTGAATTGAGGAAAAACCCTTGACATAGTCCCCAAACCACAACCACAATACTGATCTCATCAATCTTTATTTCATGTGAGATCTTATTAACCTAGACACACTTAAATAATAGCTGTAGGCCCCACCCACGTGATGATTTAATTCTGTAAAATAATACTGCAGGTAAATTGATAATAACGAAAGTTTTTTTATAGTAATGCCTTTTGTAATCATAAACATTCCTTTCTTTATAAATAGATGCTTTTCTCTAATTCGGTCAGTTTTGAATTTTCAAGTTCAGAGGGTGGTATATTTAAGGTATCCGACTACGTTCGAAGGAATGCTTTTAAAAATTTGGATTTTTTAAAAACTATTTCAAATTATGGTTTTTAGATGTATTGTCAATTATAATACAAAATACTATAAATACAAAAACATTATTTGAAAATATAATATATTTCAAGAAATAGGAAAATTTGTGGCAAATTTTAGTGAAATTTAACCAAAACGGTTAACATTCTACCCAAAATTGTAATGCAACAATCCTATTTTTTTTTGTACACAAGTTATAGAATATAACAATGAATGAAATGAAACAAAATCTAAGAAACATTTTGAGATGCAAAGAAGTTACGGGTAAAAATATACGTATGTATGCATTTTTTCCATAAATTTACAACTTATTTTTTCTAAAAACACCCATAAATGAAAAAAGTATTTCACCTACAATAAAATCTTTCGTTCATTTCATTGTCCACGTTATTTAAAACACGAGCTGATATGTTTATTCAAATATCTCTATTAGTTTGTCAGATATCATATAAATGGCGGAGAATTTTTATGAAAACTAAAGTTTTGAGACACATTTTAGTTGAAAAATATATGAAAATATTGATGATAGGTCAGACCTTACTTTTCCTGGAAAAGATAAACTTTTTTTTTGATAGAGGGAAGTCTGAACTACAAAAAATAACGATTAAAAAAATTAACCAATGTGGACGAAAACCAGTGTTTTTAACGTAGTTGGATACCTTAAATAAGGTTTTTTTTTAAACCTGAAGGAGGTATACACATGAATGCATCTAAATTTCGTAGAAGAATATTCTGACAATTACAGGTCTTTCTTTTCCCGAGTTTCACATGCCATTTTCGTTGTAGCTTTTAAAATAAATTATGTAAATTTCTGGCCAAAATGTCTTTGAATCAGCAACTTCAGACAAAGGAGCACCAGTCCTATTATAGATGGAAAGTAATTAACCTCCCACCTCTTTTTATCCCACTAGGGCGGCGAGAACCAATCACCATATCAGAAACTTTTCACCCTTATTTTTGAGATGCCCCCCCGGAGGTAGAATGTTGAAGAGTAAAGAAAAATTCTAATGTTCTGAAAAGTACCGCGAATGTTAATTTATATTGATTATCCAAAAAGTTACATTATTAATGACTCTATAATGCCTTAGAACTTGACTCCATTAAGATGGATACAATAAATGGATAAGTACAATAAATTGATTAAATATAGGACTAATAAAATAACACAAGATTAAAATCTATCACAATTTTAAGCTTAGAAAAATTTCTTCTAAAAATCATCAGCGTAAAATATATACATAAGAAGTTTACTAAGAAACTAATATTCCAGGCGAATTAGGCGTCAAATGCGGCCACCGGATTATTGTTTTGCGGATATAAAAGCTAAAATAAGTGGAGAAAAAATCGAACTTCATATGTAGTATACGAAGAAACAAATTTTGAAAATTCATTTTCTTACGACTTTATTACATGTTTTTTTAGTTTTCTTCGGAAGTTAATTAAATTTTTAAGCTATCGATTCAGAACAAACAAGACATAACCTTTCTTTGAATATTTTCTTCTAAAAATTACCTAACAATTGTTATACTTTATTGAAGAATTATATAACGATTTTTTTCCATTGCTAAACAATCATGAATGGATTGACATTGATTGTTTTGTTTCCGCTTCGACTGAGGCATTTTTTTCACTACTGGAATACCTAAAAAGTGAAACCAACTATGGTTACATAAGTTGAAAAGAGAAATTTTTAAAGTTGCATGACTCGAAAATGCATTTTTTTTTTGTTATTTTTCAAGGCAGTGCTTACTCGTCACAACTTTAATCTTTGATTCCATTGTTAACCTGAGATTAGCACATTCAAGCACGTCGATTTTGTAACTTTTGGCACAAGTTACTATATAAGGGTAATTCCTTCATGCTGGAAACACATTCAGAAGCATTCATTGACTCGAATTCAGTCAAAAACTGAAGCCTCCATTTCATTCCCTGTAAATTTCATCAAAGACATCATGAAGTCTGCCGCTATTTTCCTATTTGCTGTTGCTTTGATCGTCGTTCTCCAGTATGTCTCTGGAAAACCTGCCACAGAGGCAAAACATCACCACCATGATCACCATGACCATCATCATGGTCATCACGAACATCATGACCATCACCATCATGAACATCATGATCATCATCACGACCACCATCATGACCACCACCACGATCATCATCATCACGAGCATCATGATCATCATCACGGACACGACCACCATCACGGTCATCATCATCATCATGGACATCATCATTAGAAATTCAGTGCTCAGCTCATTGAAGATATGCAAAGTTCCTACGATTACTAGATTAGGTAGATGTTAACTAGATTAGATGATATAATATCAGAATAGCTATATAATAATGACTTTTAGGATTTCTTAAGTGGACTACTTTTAGATATGTTTTGAACTCCTTCTTAGTGATGTGTTTGACATTTTATGGAAAGGAATTTTAAAAAATTGTGCATGCTTAGATGAATTTGGAAGAGTCAATTTTACAGCTTTATCTTTGATCATCACTTAATTAGGAATTGTGTCTTGAAATTCTGTAGAGCGATATTTTGTTTATAATGAAAATTCAGCGGCCCTTTACCCAATATAAAGCGTAGCACTTTCCTCAATGTTTTTGCAATAACCATGGCATCTTTTTCTTAACATTAAATATCATAAATGTATGTTCATATATATAATATTTATGTTGGATAACACTTCGCAAATTTATACTTTCTGATACTACATTGTAGTTTTTGTACTTAATAAAAAATTTGATACACTTTATACGTTTTATTATTTAATAGTGCTTATGATGTTACATCTCATGTATCCTTTGTATGGATTGAACAAAATGTTTCTCTTTGTAAAGAATATTCATCAAACATTTTTAGTTCAACAATTGAGTCAACTGATTGATAAATTAATTCAATAATTTTAAATAAAACGATTTTTTGAAACTCCCTTTTACAGATATGCTAAACAACAAAAATTTCTCATATAGATTATTTTCTAGTTTTCAATATTTTGATTAATTATTTCCTAAATTTCCTGCCAGTGGCATTATTCTGATATAAAATCAAAATTTTTATTTCAATAATCATGATAATTAGCTTCATAGGATATAAAAATCAAAGTTAATCTGTATAACTACATAAAATGAATAATTTCTCGAAAATTAAAAATAGAGGATTTTCCTCCACAGCACAATAAGGGGATAAATTTCAAAAATCTAGTATAAAAGGAATTAAGTATAAAATCGATTATGAAATTTCCACTTATTTTTTAAAAAATCACAGCTTTTCTAAAAATTAACAACTGCACAATATATAAGTTACGTCATTGTTTCAAACTAGTTTAAACCAGATTTTCGCAAATAAATAAATAAACAATGTCCATTTAGAATTTATACAATTGAGTCTACACAAATAAGCAATGTATATTTAATTGAAATTCATTCTATTATGTATAATTTTATACTCAAAATTATTTCATCAAAACAATCCTAGGTATTAAGTTATGGAAAGTTTTAAATCAGTGCTATTTTAATAGGATATTGACTATGATTATCCGTTTTGTTCATGACCCTTTCTAAAGATATCATAATGTCATTAAAAACTTCAATGTCTGTAAAATGTGCTCCAAATTCCACGTTGTCTTTTGAAGTTGTGTAACTTCACTTTCCGATTTCTCATATAAATAGTGTGTGTACACAATGTTAATGCGCATATTCTTCCTTTACTAGCTCATTTTTATATATAAAGTAGGGAAATAAAATCTTACCGAAACTCCTGGGCTCAATTAATTTCGCAAATTTTATATCAGTCAAAAATAGCAAGTGTGATTGTGTTATTAATCGTCACTTCTCTCACCTAGTCTTCATTTTTGAGATAAATCAAGATAAATTATTTAATTTATTCTACAGTTTCACCATCTCAGCCGATTCTTCTTTAACACGTTCACTGCCACTACCCTCGCTTGATACCAGGACCTTCTAATTAGATGACCCCCCTTCTTAGCTATCGTAGTAGAGAAGGTGTCATCTAATAACAGATAGTTTGGTCCTAAAAAATAAAGCAATCTACGAGTTATGACGTAGTTGGCAGTCAATGGTCAGTCATTCTGATGCTTGGCGTAAATGGCAAATTATTAAGAATGCCCCGTTTTTTATGCAAAATATAATTTAAAATAATATTTTTATTTGGTGTGGTAAGATGTAATTAATCAAATTTGATTGACATTAAAAAAATTAATGCTTGTGATAAGGTGGACGGATGCTTTAGCATGGAAGGAGGATAGTATACATTTATTTAAAAAATTGTGTTGAAATGGAACGGGAATGTTTTAAATTTTTTTCTTTGAAAATGAATATTCATTTTTATAATTATTAGAAAAAAGTACTATTCCTTAAGTTTTTCTCCGTTTACATTCTTTTTTTTGTGCTTATTTTTATAAAAAAAATATTTTTTAATTTATACTGAGATAAATAATATCTAAATGTTTAAAAAGAAACAAGTATTTGAAAAGTTACTTAACAAATATTATCTGTGTTTTTTTTTAGGATTCCTTTTGTCTATATTTTGTATTCTTTTTATTCCCACTTTCCAAAGTAAAATAATTGCAACTAACTTCCATCATTTTAAATCATTCACTAGATTCTAATAACATTCTCGAAACTATAAAATCTCTATCAGCTATTCTTGATGTATTGCATTTAAATTTAACATTGCGAATCCATTAAAATATGTCACAATTGATTTGGCACTCACTTTTAAATTTAATATTAACCGACAATACTTTAAATTCTGCCCTGATGCTTCCTACGAGGTCATTTAAATAATTTTATAAAAGGTTTGATTTCCTATCCTTTTAATTTTTAAACACAATTATAAATCTTGTACTTTAATTCTTCTTATATGAAGTATACAAAATGAAAATATTGAAATAATTTAGTACTTGATCTAAAGAATATGGCAAATCTTCTTAAATTAAAAAAAAAACCTTTCCATATAGTATACAAAGAGAAATTGAAATTGCCGGAAAAAAAATCGAACTCGAAATTTTGAGGAATCTCCATACTTTAGATATCCCTTAGTAAGAAAACTGCCCTTTTGAAACTATATCTATCAATACGGTAACTCAAAATAGACAAATGAAATTCGATACATGATCTTTCAACAAATTTTTAGATTTCTATCAAATTTTACATCTAACGCATAGATATCTACCAAATTTAGAACCAAATGTTTTGATTAGTCGAATCTTTGACAGTTTGTGCTTGCATGTATCTATGAGCAATAATTCAAACAATTAACAACTTAGGCCAATGAAATTTGCTTCTCAGTTTTAAAATTTAAAATATAAATCTACATTAAAGTTTGTACCAAATCCGAAGAACGGCTTATCATCTGTTGTTTTATGCTTTCTCATCTATGTAAATGCTATCATTCATAAATGCAACGACTTAAATTGATGAAGTTTGATACGCGATCTTCTGACTACAGTTGCAATTTTGGTTCAATTGATGGGAAAAAATATTGAAAATACAAATTAGTTTTTTTTTGTACACATATATAAAACCCATACCAGAGAATTAATCGCCAAAGATCACATGTTAGATTCAATTAAAATTCTAGATTCATACTGAAATTCAACATTTCCTCAACTAATGTTCAGCATTACTTTGCGCAATGACCATTCAATAATGCGATATAAAAGGGATAACATTTTTATTAGAGAGTATACGAGAAAGTTTGGAGAAGACTACTCACACTGGCTTTAATATTACCAATGTATGAAGTAAGGTTTAAAATCAAGCAAGAATTTTGTTCATAAAACTAAACAATGTTTTATAAGCGAAAGTTCTATATTCAAAACATAACAAATCCAAAAACGTTTCGGATTTCATTTGAGTAGAGTGATTTTGTCTTTTTTCAAATGTATTTCATTTAGTTATTCCTTTTTGTTTTCTCCATTATTTTGAGAAACTGTGATAAAATTATTGCCTTTATAATTTTAATGAATCATAATTAAAACAAAGTAGTTTAAAACTTGGCTAAAAGGGTACCCTTTACTTTCCAGAATCACAATGCCATATAGGCAATATAACCTTACTTGCATAATTCAAAACAATGAAATATTATTTCTCTCAAAAAAGTATTGACTGGTTACTCTTTTGTCCTTTGTGATGAACAAAATAATTTTTTTAGTTATTTTTACTTTCCTGTATATATAGTCTAGAAATAATAAATAAATAAATAAGAATAAATAATAATTTGTCAAAAAATTCAAACTCGAGATTTTGACAAACCTTTACTTTTTAGACATCTCTGAGTTCGAAAAACACATTTGAAGAAAATGTTCGTCCATTTGTGAACTATTGCAAAGATAACACAAAACTGCTCTGACCTAGACAGTTGAAATTTAACATGTAGTATGTTCACCAAATTTTCAAATTTCAAGCAAAATCTGTTCAGAAGTCTGTCCGATTCTTCAAATATAGGTTAACATGATAATTACCAAACAAAAAGAGTTATAGATAAAATTCTTCAAACATATTTAACATCTATAGTGTAGATATCTGTCATATGTGGAGCAAATTCTTCAAGGGTTTGAACATCTATTGGTCTGTACTTTCAGAAATATGTCAACGCGATGGCTTGTAAATGCTATTACTTAAATATATCAAATATGGTGTGTGATTTTGTGACTGCCAATGGACTTCTGAGTCAAATGTTTGTTATAATCGGTTGCAAAAACGCCTATAAAACTCAAATTCAATTTTTGGGTACTATTAACGCATGGCATAGATTAATAGTGAAATAACTCGCCAAGGTTCGTCTAGAGATTCGGTAAAAATGCTCATTCACTTTAACAGTTAATATTTTATAGCTATTGTACACCAATGAAGTATAAAGAGTTCTCTAGCATGACAAAGTTATTAGAGAATAATTGATAACGTTTTGGGGAGATCCCTCCAATTGGTTTAAAAGAATATTTTAAAGAAGCTTGTAGAATGATAGAAGCCCTTTGAAGAATATGTCTGTATGAATTTTAGTAGTAATCAACGGTATTTGTACTCCAAACTTTACTTCACATTGGAGGAAGATTAGCACCTTTTATGCCGAAGGGGTAGGATTTTTCGTTTTCTAGGTAGAAATAATAATACTAAGAGAGTGAATTACCCTATATCAGCTACATTTCTATTTTATTATCGTTGGTTTTTATAACAAAGGTTGCGTTTTTTGTTTATTTTCATCGTCCTAGGTCACCAATGTTGCTATTTGGCGATAGGTAGGATCGAACTCTGGACCTTATGGTTGGTAGGCAGATAACATGACCCCAAGACGAAAAGTGATCACTCAGTTTTGAGGATGTTATCTGGCTTATAAAGCTTCCACTACAACCCCAATGTGAATGATGGTATGGGTTGTAATACCACCGATGATAGCCATTATGGCTCAGTTTTATTTTTACGACTTCTACAGTTGTGATGATGATTATTCAGATTACCGCCTGATATGCCGGCGTTCTGGCATGGGGTAGCGCGTCTTCCCCATGATCTGGGTGTCTTGGGTTCGAGTTCCGGTTCAGGCATGGTTGTTCTTACTCTGTGGTCTGTGAGGTGTGTGGATGTGCCCCCTGTTAAAAGGGCTTATGCAAGCAAATGTGACGCATGAAGTAGCTAAGTCGTACTCTTGGCTCTAGTTGGTGCTACTGAGAAAACAAGAGACGCTCACTAGCCTTAAATCGCAGATAGATAACTATGAGCGGGTTTGTTAAGTGCCCTAAGTCACCCTCCCCTCCAATACCAACTCAAGTCATGAATTATTGATTATTTTGTAGTTATTCAAAACTGTGATGCTAGTAAAACTCAACTTCCAAATGTTACGTGAAAATAGTTTTATTAGCCACAATTTTTCTTTTTCGACTGAATAATTTTATTCATGAATATATTTAAGGTATAATGAAAATAACATAGCATTTTAAATATAACTGAGCAAATAATTATCTAATAAAAACCTTATTCATATACCATAATTTCCTTTTTTTTCAGATTAAGCATTGTTTTTGGTAAATGTACATCAGCATCTTAAAAGAATATTGTAAATATTAAAAACGTTAATAGCAAAAACAAATTTACGAATAAAATGTTAAAAATATATTATTTTGACATTGAATACCACATTAAAAATTGAACAAAAATTAATGTTATGTCTAAATTTTCTTAAATTAAAAAATGAAATTGGTAAAGCAAAGTGAAACGTATCAACCACTGTAGGAATGAGCAGATTAGAACCGTGAATACAGAAACATCTATCTAATTTATTTCTTTGCATTTCTTGAATTTTCAAAGATAGTTTTCAACCATTTATGATGTAAATACATAAACTCAATATTCTTTATAGTACTTATTTAAAATATACTAAGTTATTACATTTGCTATGCATGTATTCAGAATGCACTTTATAATTTGTAAATATTTTAATGTTTAAAATTTAATATTAACTTTGTAAAGTAAAACATTTTATTGCAAAATCCGTTTTCTTTCATTAGTTTAATTTTAAAATAAATATTCAATTTGAATCATCAGGATTGATCAGGTGCACTAAGGCACCATAATTCTTTTCACAAAGTTTTGTTCTATTACATAACCATCTTTTCATTTCATTTCATTGAAGATTTTCTGATGAAACCACCTTTATTTAGTATATGAAAAAACGTTCTCTTTTAAGAATTGTTTCCGCTTCAGTTGTTGATTTTTTTCTCCCGTTGTGTTTTTTGGCAGTAGAGTGCATATTGGAGACAGTCAAATATGCAATGTCTGCTTGAAATAAAAACGATACGTGGGGAAATTCTTACATTTCCGAAATTTTTTTTCTGTTAATAGCACTTGAAGTTCTACTTAGTTTCTTTTTAGTTTAATTTTATTCTTTGATGTTATTGTTGGTCAGATATTGTCTCAGAGAATCAGTACATTCAAGAATAACGATTTTGAAACAACCTGATCCGAGGTTACTATATAAAGCCTTTATGTTCCTTCAAAATACATTGGAAGTCATTCATTGACTAGAGTTGGTCAGGATTCAATTCCCTTATTTCACTTACGTCAAACCCATTAACCATCATGAAGTTTATCATTCTCGTCTTCTTTGTCGCTGCTATGACTGTCGTTCTCCAATATGTTGCTGGAAATCCTATCACAGAACCAAAGCACCATCATCATGATCACCATGACCATCATCATGGTCATCACGAGCACCATGACCACCATCACCATGAACATCATGACCATCATCACGATCACCATCATGACCATCATCACGACCACCATCACCATGAACATCATGATCATCATCATGGACATGATCACCATCATGGCCATCATCATCACCATGGACACCATCATTAGATGTTTAGCTGGCAAGCATCTAAATTTGAATAAATGCGAACTTTCCAAGCACATTTGCTATTATCTTGTGCTTAAGTTGCATCTTCTTATTAATATTATAACTAATTGTCAACGAAAAAAATCAAAAAACAATTCAACTGTTTCTGCTCGAAATTAAGAAAGTATTTGATATTTTCTTTTGTAGTATGTTGAAATATGAAACGAGTTTTTGAAAAAAAAAAAATTGGCTCTGAATATCTGGGTAAAAAATTTTCCTTTTAAAATTTTGGGTGAGATTGGTTTTGGTAACACTAATCTAAAATTCTATAATATTTAGAGAATTCTCATATTGTTATTTGTATTATTTTGGTAAAAAGATGTTCATTTTCTTTTTTTTCCTTGAAAGTAACCGTTTGATTATTTTTTGCAGTAAACTCACAAAGAAATTCTGATTGTGTTATCTAAATATGTCTGTGAAAATTGTAATTAAAATAGAAGTATAATTTCAGAATTCGATTTGTTGCAAATAGATTTATTCTTTATGGAATTATTTCTTTGTTGATGAATAAAAAAAATTGCTCTGGAAACGTTTTTGGTTATTTCAGTTATTGATAAAATAATTTGAATATGTACATTAAATTTTTTTATATAATATTCTTTATAATTTATCCGTGACAAAACTATAAACAATTATCATCCATTTTAATTAAACCGGTTTTTCTCTTATATCGTCGCTCTGATTTGGAGTATTGGTAATTTGCTTTTTAATAATAAACTATGCTATTAAATTTAAATAATTTTATTTAAAGTAGATAAGAATGTGCCTATTGAAAATAAAATTTGATTAAAAAGACAGTGGCTTTTGCCTAATTGGAATTGGAAATTTAATAAAAGGGAAAATTTCATAATACATGTTCTAAATTAAGGAATAGTTTCTATCTTCTATTAATTTACGCCCAGTTTTCCAAAGTATTTTATTATGATATGTTTTTATAAAGATTGTTTTTATCTAATATTTTGTACTTCTACAAATAAACAACAAAAACAAAAACCCTACAAATAAACGCTTATAATTTTTTCAGGATCTGAATCCAAGAGTGCAATTAAAATAGCGCACATAATCTATTTATTTTGCTGCTAAATAAAGCCGACAAAACATTTTAAGGCAATTTTAAGTCTGTTAACCTTTTTTAAACGTTATGTTTTCCTGTATGAAGCTAGTATTTTTTTATGTATTTAGGCATTATATGAATTAATTTATTCAAAAATTTGCAGATCTTTCCAGTTAACCGATATTTTCCGATGTGATCTTCTTAATAATTTATATCTTCTAAAAGTTCCTCTCTGTATTTACTGCAAAAGTTTTCGAAATAAATAATTTCATTTTTTTTCTTTAAAAATATTTTCCTTTATTATTATTTTTTTTCTTCTTTGTTTTCTTTCGAAAGAATACTTTTTTTCCACTTTTAAAGAATTATGTATTCTATTTTCAAATAAAAACTTTTATCAAAATAATATAATTCTACTTTTTATGAAAAGAAACATTCTTCCGTAAACGAAAAAATCAGTGATAGTATTTAATTGAAATAATATTTCAGAATCTCCGATATTATGTTATTCCTCAAGTAAAATTTATGGTATATAAAACTGAAAGTGTCTATTTCCAAAATAACAAATACTGAATTGTTAGCTATTGTATTTAAAATAGTTTAAATAATCTTTTCGATAGCCATATTGTAAACTAAAGAAAATACCTTCTGTACTTTGCTTTCATTAATATACAAGGTGGTTATAATCAAACTTCCCCTATAAAATTGTATCATACAACGCAAATGGGAGAAGGGATTTCAACGAAATTTTGTATCTGGACTATACACAAAATGCAGAAGGAAATTCTGAAAAATCATTTTAGTTCTAAAATGACCAGCAAAGGGCGCCTTCTCAGGAAAACTTTAATTTTAACACAATAAGCTATCAAAACGAAATACAGAAACAACAATAACAATCTAGAACAAGAATTATAAGTAATGAAATGCGAAACCGGAAACAGCTGTCACTTCTAGGGAAAAATGTCGAGATTTACATACTTGCAAAGAAGAGGAAGCTTTGTGCCAAACAAGTTAGGATAAGAAACGTTTCTTGTCGTTGTCTTATTTCATGTAAATATTTTCGGTTGTAATGTTGATTGTATCTTGTTACAACATTGAATGACTTAAGAAAGAAACTCCATAACGCTTCATGTGCGAAGCATTACAACTAATTAATTAAGATCTGTTGTGGAACAATCCATCGATTTGAGATTTTGAAAGTGAATGAGAGTGACCACATAGAGCTCCTTTCCCTACATCGTCCTGGACACGATTAACAACTGCACCTCTTGTGCAATTTCGTCCCAGTCTTTTCTAGTTTCTGCAAACTGAACTGCGTTTTCTTCTCTCAAATTGCGTATTGTTATTTTTTTACTTACCTTTACTAAACATGGTCTGATGACAAGGCGATCAGAAGCTAGTCAATAAATGCTAATATTTTTTCTGTATTTCGTTTTGATCGTTTATTGCGTTAAAATTAATGTCTTTCTGGAAAAGGAAAAACATTAATTTGCGTTCAACAAACATTGCTTTAAAATCAATGTTTTTCGCTCTCTGATAGACATTTTGAAGCTTAAAAAAATTTGTTTTCTCAAAATTCCGTGAGCGCATCTCGTTTATAGTCTATATACCAAATTTTGTTGCAATCCGTTCAGCCTCTTGTATTGTATGATGCTGTTTAAAAGGGAAGTTTAATTATAAACACTTGTACAAAAAACAAGTATTGCACCGATAAACAGGCAGAAGAATTGAAGAAACCTAAACAATTATCACAAGTAGCTAGTCCTCTTAAGTTAATTACTAACAAGGTCTCAACATTTCGAAAATTACGCTGCAAAATAATCAAATCATAAAAGATATTTATGTATATCCCTCCAAAAGGGAAATAAAGATGCAAAAGCCAAAAGCAAATTACAGCAAACGATTGACCAATCTAAAATAAGTACTGGATGTAAAAATAAATAACCTTTTCCACAAAATGAAAGGCAAAGAGAGATTCCTCATCATCTAAGCCAATATTTTCCTCTTTCAATCCTTAGTGAAAAGCAATGAAATATTGCATACTGAAGCGATCGTTAATCATATGTTTATTGATATAATTTAATGTTTGTTTAAAATAAATATTAAAAACTTTTTATATTACTTAATCTGAATAAAAAAATCCTTGTAATGAAATACATTCAGAATAACTGAAACACGTACAGTTTCTGAAGTTCTCTAATGTTGAACAATTTCACAAAATGTAGTCAATAAAAATTACTACATCTTTATTTTTATTAAATTAGTTTTTGTCATTTAACCTTACGCCGAGTTTATACTTGACCATTTATAAGATGGTCAGAGGCAAATCATGCCCAGAAAGGAACTAGTTTATGTTTGCCACCATTTTACAGGTTTTCCATGCTTGGCTGTAAATTGCCGTTTTGGCATTCTTCAGTTTTTCTTTTTTACTGCATATCATATTAAAATATTAGACATTTACCCAAAGAAACACTATAAAATAAAAAGAAAGCTAACATACCTAAATTTAGAAAACTATAAAAAAGAAATGGCAAATAAAATGAAAGGGGGAAAAAATCACAGCCACGCGACAGAAAGATAAAGGAACAAAAAATGTCGAAATTAATCTATGATAAATTTTCAATTTTTTGAAGGCAAAAAATCCACCAAATTCTACAAACGCATGCGCAGTAAGAAAAAAACACAATATAGCTGCTTATAGCTGTCCCGTCGGGACAATTACTTGCTATTGATCGAACAGCATTTTTCAGCATTTCTATGCATGCGCTGCCTATCGGATGTTGTTTAACTGGCCGAGTGTAAATCCTACATTATTCTAAACAATTCCCAATGCAGAAAAGGAAGAAAATGTAGAATTATCTTTTTTTATATTTTTAAAGATGACAACGCATATTACGTTAAAGATAATCGAAGTTAGAAGTTGAAAATGTATTTTTTGTACAAGCTTCTTAAAAACTGCCATTTATGGAAAATTTTAAAGCAAAAGTTGTTTGTCTAAAAACACTCTAGTTCCTCTACATCGAAATCCTAAATTCTTAAAAATTTCGGACACTGTAATAAAAGAAGTAACGATAGGAAGAAATTTCGATTTACGCGAATATGAATATTGTATTCATTTTCATGTATAAAAAAGTAATTCCGTTAACTTGATAAGAAACTTTAACAGCATAAAATCTATGCATTTAAGGTAAATATACTATTATTTTTTTCAGTCTTTGTTAAATTTCTATTTAATTTTACAATTATCGTTTCCTGGATGTAAAGAATATATTGTTACAAAAGGATTGTTATTATAATTTATAATTTCTGGACATAAACTATTATTATAATGAATATCATTAATTTTTTTTTGCCTACAATGTTTGCGAATTTGAATTTAAAAAACAAAAAAAAAATACTGAAAGGGGGAAATTAAATATGGAAAAAAAAAATCCCATCTCCTAATATAAATAAGTGAATTGTACAACATTTCAAGGATAACAGAACAATATAGAAATAAACAGAAGGGAAATGCTCCTAGCAAGAATTGCAGAATCGTAGTTATCGTTCAATCACAGATTGCTATATCTTCATTCTTTTGAAATTCCTAATTTTTGTTGAATGGTTTCATACAAAATGATGCTAAATACAAAGAGATTTTTTCAAAATTCTATGATTTCTAATAGATACATATTAAGTTAGTTTTAGTTCAAATTTTACTGTGCTGGGGGATTGGGGGTGATGAACAAATAATTTATCCCTGTGGTTATTGGGAATATAATAAAACTAAATACTAACAACTAAAACTATTTACGATGAAAAATATACATTTTACTCTGTATAGAAGTAAATTTTTTTAGTTATACATGAAATTCAAATAAAAGTAACATTAGTACGATTTTTGATTTTTGCAGATTAGTTTTATTTTTGCAGATTAGATGACAAACAACTTATATTAAGATTGTAAGATGTGCAAAGTCCACGTTGAATTGGAATCATCTGCCAAACGGTTTCTAAACGGGTCTTTAATGTTATTAATTTTTGAAAAGGATTCTGAATGAAAATATGCTTGAAATAGCATAAGCCAGATTCTTCAACATTTAAACGCTTGAATCAAATTCTAGATTTCCAAAATTTAGTTACTGACATTTTTATTTATTTTGCTTGTTTAACCTTTCTGCTTCAATCAATTCCAACTTTTTCCTTGTTTCAATAAATTTCTGTATCCATATTGCACTTGATTGGAAATCAATCAGTTGCATTTCACATTCTTCGATTTCCAATCAATCGAATTGGAACAAATTCAGTTTAGCATATGAAGTCAGATAAAAGCCGTTTTGATCGTCGGCGAACCCAAAATATTGTGTCGCATATCATCGATGGCATGCGTACGACTGGTTTGCCATCCCTGTACTAAATATTGCAGTTTAACATTTTAAGTCCAGTTTCAGGTAAATTAAAGAATGTCAAAATTTTTAATTTCTGTATTGAATTTCTTATCTGTCTATATGAATGCAAATTTTTTTTCTGTATATCGTGTGTAAAAAAATAATTTTTGTCCTATATTGATGTAATTTGATACTTGCGCTGTAAAAGGCCAGAGGAAAATCCTTGTTAACTTGTTAAGCTTCAATAGTGGATTAAAGTATGAGTTAATTAAAAAGTAAGGCAGTGTGTGGAGATTTTTTTTCAGGTTATATTTTTTGAAAATATTATATCACAAAAAGGGATTTGTGTACTATCATGAAACTCAAGAAACCATCTTTTTCAATATATCAATTTCATTTATTTTTCCACTGATTTTAATAATTAAAAAAAAATGCTACTTTTCCGTTATTAGGGAGAAATATCGCCAATGTGAACCAAACGCTAGCCAAGTCACCAAGTGTAGCGAATAACAAACGAAATAGAGCACGTGACGCCAAGTTCGGTGATTTCTCGCTGCGCCCGGCTAAAGGAAAAGTACCAAAATTTTAAATTGACGCGCAATCTATAATATTCTTTGTATTTTTATAATGATTTACTGAAAATTATTTTCACTGCTTTATTAAACAACTGAATAGCGAGCTTTTACCGTGCAAAAAGGAATATTAAAAAATTGCTTATTTTGGGCACTAACTTCGAACAGGGTTAGTTAGCATGGTATATACATTTTTTTTTTTTTTACTTTTACAACCAGTAAATGGTAACAAATTGATTTTATTAAATTCATATTTTTCAATATTATCTCCCAAGATCATAAAACGGGAATGTTGATTAGACAAACCATTTGATCTGAAACTATAGACTTCAGTATATATACGCCTTGAAAAACAGAAATGTGCACCTAATCTGTTTTTAAGTTAATAATCAGTCGAATCTTACCATTTTTAGAAAATATTTACAACCTCGGAAAACATTGTATGTAAATGCATTTTTTCACTTTCAAAATTTTTTAAAACTTCCTTGATACTTACATTATGTATCAGTAAGATACACATTTAATAGATCTGCGAATTTTCCCTGAACTTCGGTGATTAAAAATTTTTTTTTATCTTATTTTCAACAATAAACATTGTTACCTCTGAAATTCAAACCATTTTTATTCTTAAAACAATTTTTAGACCACTTTTGATCAAATTTGATAAAAATTATATTTTCTTTCACTGTTTCCAAAACTATAAAAGAAGGATTTTGTTTAATATTAGCGTTGTTTGTGAAACAAGTAAAAATATGAAGCTACAATGACTCGAAAATTAAAAGACAGATGATCTGCACATTTACGATTTCACAACGATATAATGGTTATTGACTGATCTTCAATAAAAATGGTCTATGTAATGAAGAAAAAATGTACATAGCAATTAAAATTTCATTTCTTTATTGGCTAATAATTCGGTGAACATTTATTTTAATGGCTATATTAGTTATTTTTAACTCAAATTTAATATAATTAATACCTTCAACGAACCAGTCGAAATCTATTTGTCAAATAATAAGTTAAAATTTCATATAAACACTTTTTATACCCATAGCTTAATGACCAGACAAGACAATATCAAGGGTTAACACACTGGTCATCGAAAGTATTATGGTACTAAATGTCATCCAGTTTGTTATACCTCAAATCAGCAGATTCAATTTAATTCTTAGAACTTGTATTGAAAAGCACCACTGTTCTTTATGCATTGTTTCTAAACATTACCCATTTATCGTATTTCATTAAAAAATCAAGAACCCCCCCTTTTTTCTGTTATTTAACTAGCAAGAATACGTCGACATTTAGATTTCTTTTCCGACTGAGTAGTTACATTTTTTCCCATTGAAAGTGACTTTTATCTCTGTAGAATTACATCATATGTGACATAAATTGAAAGAAGAATGAAATTGGAACGCATAAAAAGATATTTCTTTCTTTGTGAATGTTTAAAGTTCAAGGTAGTTTATTTTAATCTTTCTTTGTCTTCATTGTTAAATGGCGACGGTTTTGCCAGAAACACACTAGCACATTTTTTTGCACTGATTCTAAAATATGTAATACCTGTGGCTATATAAGGATGCCTATTTTAGCTGAAAATCACATTGGAAAACTTTCATTGATTCAAGTTCAGTCCATAATTGGAATTTTGATTTCGAATTCAGTCTATTTCATTCGACATCATGAAGTCAGTCACCGTTTTCCTCTTCATCGTCGCTTTGGCTATTGTCCTCCAGGATGTATCTGGAAAGCCTGCTACTGATGCAAAACATCACCATCATGATCATCATGGCCATCATCATCACGATCACCACGAACATCATGACCATCATCATCATGAACACCATGATCATCATCATGACCATCACCATGATCACCATCATGATCATCACCATCATGAACATCACGATCACCATCATGGACATGACCATCATCATGGCCATCATCACCACCATGGGCATCATCATTAGATAAATAGAACCCTATACTTGAATTATCAGTAAGAACATAGTAGCTATATTAGTTCAATGAATGTTGAAAAAAATATTTTTTTCATGTGCGAAAAATAATATTTGCTTTAGTGGATTCTGCCTATGTGGTGTTACAGACTTTTTATACATGCGTTTGCACATATCTTTCGTTATCTAATAATCTTCGTATTTTGCTATATTTTGAGGTCATGGATATTCTTCTTTCTAAGAAGCGCATAGATTTCATAATTAAATATGATATGTTTAGTTTGTGCGTGAAAAAGTTTTGTTGACTGCATTTCGAAGTGTTGAAAACATCTTATAATGCGTTGAAATTCGTCATGTTGCTATTTTTAAAAATTTATTTCCTAATGAAGATAAATTCTGTTATCGTTTATGTTAATTTTGATTTTATTTTTTATTAAAATCCTTTTATAAGTATTGTTTATTTATATTACTTGGTAATATTTTAATGTTATCTGCAATTATTTCTATCATAGAGACAATGTTCTTGTTTTGCTTTAAATTTTTACCACTATCTAATGAGATTCTCAAAAGTGTGACTTATAGAATTCTGTAGTTTCTGAGCCCAGCCTATTGTTGTAGGCTTATATTTTATGACTGATATTTGTTTGTACGTATAAAAAAGATAACTTTACTCTGAAATATAACTTAACATATGCTTCTTCACATTTTTATCGATTTTATATCATTTATAATTTGTCTGAAAGATGCCTTTATGAATTGAAATAAATAAAGTATTTTTTTAACACTTATTTTAATAACTTCTTGTTTACAATAAATAAAATTGATAATATTAAAACTATCTTTTTAAATAGAGAAAACAAGCAAATAGAGATTGATTTGTTTGATTAATATGACTTTTTAACAAAATAGGAGAGGAATTAAATTTTGTATTTTTATACCAAAAACAAATAGGAAATGTTACGCCTGAATTAACATATTTTTACGATTTTCTTTCGTTAATAATGAAAACTTTTGAGCCACGATGTCAAATCTTATTTGTACCAGGCAACTATACTAGACACCAGGCAGGATATTTGTATCAAAAATCTGTACCATGTATCAGATAGATTATTTTTACCAGGTACCATGTAATTTATTTGTACAAGACCATTGTATCAGGTACCAGACAGGTTATTTCTACGAGGCAACCATGCGAAGTACCAGTGAGTATTATTACCAGACAAGTATCACATACCAGATCATATGGTGGATAGCAAAGCTCCATAATATGTCATTCGTTGAATTTGTTTATTTATTTGGATTTAAAGACTTGAAAGTCAGTTTTGACTGATTCTGGTATTTTAGACTATGGCTCATTATTAACTCATTCGCATCTTAAATGTCTTAATAGTCTATATTAAAACATTTACAAGTATTTTATAAAATTTTGTAAGTAACCCAAGTCAATATACGCTACTTACTAAATAATCTCATTGCCATACCTTTATTCTATTCATCTCTTGTGTTCGAAGGTTAAGAACCTTGAGTTCAAGAACTCCGAGACAATAATCCCAAACCGTCAAATCGATTAAGAATGGAATAAAAAAACTTGATTTCCACTTAATTTTCTTGGTATGAAGATAATAGAATGTATTTTGGAGAAAACATTATATCAACCTAAAATGACCTTTCATTATTAATAATTGATATTTTATTTCGATAACTTCCATAAATTTTGTATTTGTTTATTTATTTAAGACTAGGCGACTTTGATAATCAAGATGATAAAAACTATTTAATGTTTCGTGTTTAAATTTTTCTAAATGTACAGTCTGATAGACAGTCAACCCCTCATTATATGTGACTCAAAATTTGACAAGTGTCTATATGATGGATCTAAATTTGTGTACTTACTTTTTTCCATCCAACTTCCTACGTTTTGTAAATTTTATGTTAATTTGTATTCGAGAAGGCGAATAGACGGACTTCCTCTAAACACATTTTACTCAAAATTTAATAGAAATCTGCAATTTAGTATACAGACCCTATACTAACTGAAACCATTTCCGAGTTATCTTTGTCACAGACAGACTGATGGACATTTTCCAAAAAAACTCAGGAATATTTAAAACGTGGAAATCCTTCATACGAATTTTTTGATGATTACTATATTTTCTCTGTTTTTTTTAAGTGAAAATTTTAAAAAATTCGAAGTTTTCCCTTTGCAGTTTCGATTTTTTTTACATAATTATAAAGTATTATTTGTAACAGCATTTCGCATCTTTTTAATGATGTTAATTTAATTGCCTTAAGGGATTGAATTTTAGCAGTTTTTTTAAAATGTTTTCATGCATCATATGTAATAATATGTTTAATTGTTGCAATGAAATCCAAATAGTTTTCCTTGGTTCATAAAATATTATTTCCGTGATTTTCACCTGAATTTTTTTTTAAAGAAAGAGTTTGATTTTTACATTTTGATAAGACAGTATATGTGATGAATCAAAAAATGTAATCGCATTACTGTAAAAAACAGAGCCCAGTTATAAATATATACAAATATATTTAATGACACTATCAGGCGATAAGATTGATTCCATTACGAATGATACAATAAACAAAGCTGGTATGCCTTTAACTGACTCCTCCGACTCGCTCATAGACACATAGATAAAATTGAATGATCGAGCAACCACGACAGCAACACTGGCGGGAACTGTGATTGAGTCGTAAGGGGCATCACCTGTCAAGGCACAACACTTCCTTATGGAAGTATGTCCCATCATCGTTGGGTAGAGCGAGACTCCCACCTTTCCGTATACCTACAGGAGTGGCGAGAACCAATCACAATACCGAAAATTTCACATCCACCTTTTTGAGGTAAATCCCTAATGAGAGACAAAGCTGGTATAGGGTCATTAAAATAATACGACTTTAACATTTGTCACAATTTTATAGTTAAATTCACTTTTTGGGAGAATCATGAACGTTATTTTACACAAAGAATTTAATTGAAATTGCACACCACTATTATTTTCAGTGAACCAGATGATCATAAAAGGCGGCTAGAGGTAAATAATCGTGATGTTGCTAGATAAGTTAGCAAGCTTAATTTTTTTAATGTTTAAACATTTTCTGACGTGCATTATCATAAAATGTGCATTGCACTACTCCACTTGTATTCCGGATTATTAGAAACAAACCCTTCCCTGTCTGAATGGATAGTTTTTTTAAATTTTGTTTTTGTTTAAATGAAAAGACAAGTAATAGTTACACACAAAGCTTTTAAAAGCGAGTGAATAATAATGTAAATAAGTAAAAATGCATCATAGATAATAATAAAAAGCATAATACAACTTTTGGTTAAAGGGCATAAAATGTAAAAAACAAGAAATCCTTATAAAATTAAAACGCTAAATGAAGCCTGCTTTGAGAAGGGCCTCGTAAATTGCAACCATAGTTGGATTACCAGAATGAACCTGAGCAAGTCCCCTCCCTTTATAAGTTTTTACGTCACACTAGCTGGAGGATGTTTGATATATTAAAGATTCAGTCTGCATATGCGCGATGAATCTTTTGTGTGATCCAATTGCAAAGTCCCATATTTATGGTTGCGAACCCGAGAATTTAGCATAAAAACATATTGAATTTAAAAAATCGAATGAAAGCTGATCTCAAGAATAATAAACTGTCCTTTCCAAGGAGAAACTTAGATTTAGATCAGGGCTCGGCAAACCTGTTTGTCCTTAAGGGCGCAATACTAAATTTGAAAAACATAGAGAGCGCATATTTTACAGATAATCAACAGGTATAAATAGGCATTAAAAAAACAGATTTTTCATAACTTTATTTTGTTGGTGTCATACATAATGATACAAATAATTCAGTGTGAAACTTGGATGTCCATATTTTCAGCTAATTTCTTATAATTGGGGATATATTTAGAGTTCCCGGTCCTTAAACAATTATCTAAATGTGTTAAGCTTTTTTCGATATTTTGATTTCAAATATTTCACATTTGAGAACAAAGACTCGCAATTATATGTTGTTGCACAATATGAATAAATTTTTGGCGCACACTTCCTTAAAATGGGATACTTATTTTCATCGACTAAGTTCCAAAACATTTTATCATTACTATACGCTTTTAAAATAATATTACTTTGCAAGTTTATTATTTTTAATTCTAGGTCTTCGATATTATGAAGCTCGAAATACACTGAAACTATTTCAAGGACATCATCTTCAGTAACTTTGAGTGGATTTATGAAAAATCTTACAACAGGTTCTAATGCTACAAAATCTTCAAATCTTGAAGAAAACTCTTCTAGTAGCTTATCTATAAATTCTAAATATGATGTAGCAGTAAAATTTTCATTATTCAAATTTAAACTCTCAACAGTATGTTTTATATTTGGGAAATGTGATAATGATTTTTTCAATAGATGGGATTTCAACAACACTAACTTGCATTTGAGTGCATTTACTGCATCATGTCAGCGATATGCTCATTTTTCCCTCGTATTTTTAAATTTAATTCATTCAACTTTGCCGTTATATCTGTCAGAAATCCGAGGTCGATTAGCCAATCCTTATTTTCTATTTGCTCGTAAAATTCGCCTCTTGATGCAATAAATTCCTTTATTTGTGGCAAAAGCATGATAAACAGCTCAAGTATTTTACCTCTGCTCAGCCACCTCACTTCAGTATGTAAAAGAAGATCTGTGAACTGAACGTCCTCATCTTCTAAAAGTAATTTAAAATATCTGTGTTGCATAGCTCCCGATCTTATGGAATTAATAATTTTTGTTACTATCGTAAATACGAGTTGAAGACCGATTACTTTTGCGCATAACATTTCCTGATGTATGGGGCAATGATAAGAAATAAATTTTGGAATAAGGAATCCTGTCTACATAAGGCAATAAATCTTTTTTTCTTACCAGTTATCGCTGGTGCCCAGTCTGTTGTAATTGACGATAACTTTTGTACAGGTAATTTTACATCTGTTATATACTTTTTAAAAGTAGGAAAGATATCTTCTCCTCTGGTGCTTCCCTTTAATGCAAGAACTTTAAGGAATTCTTCTTTTGTTGTAAAATCAGAAAATACCATTTTCACGCAAATGGCTAATTGTGATATATTTGTCTCGTATGTAGATTCATCCCTCTGTAGCGAAAAGAAAATACAATTTTCCATATCATTTTCTAATTCTGCCTCCGAATTCTCCGTAATTACTTCAATTCTTCTAATAACAGTTCGTGCTGATAATTGCAACGTGTTTATAGCTGAAACTATTTTCTTTCCATTTTTAAATTCTTCAAAAAGTGAATCAGCAGCTTCTAACATGGCTTATTTCACTAATTCTCCATCGGTAAATGGTTTTTTATTCTTAGCTAGCAAATGCGATATTTTATATGACGCGATCGTTGCTGCTTTATGTTGTTGCAGTGGTTTTGAAAAAAAAAAACTTTGCTGGTTAGTTAATGAAGAATTTAAAGAAACAATTTTTTCTTCTAATTTCAAAGTCACTATCAAAATTGGAATGAACGGTCTTAAAATGTCGTTCAATATTACTTTTCTTGGGAATCGCAACACTATTATTACATAACAAACAAATACACTTTCCTTTGTAATCAACGAAACAATATAGATGTTCCCATTCATCGTTAAAAAAATATGTTCTTTTTCTTTTACCTTTATCCATGAAGGGTTTTGAAAGAAAAGAATGATTTCGGATTACTTGGTAGTTTTAAATGCACGGTCTACGCATGGTCTATTCCAAATACGATCACACACTAACAAAAAATACGTGCGTGTTATTAGATACGCTCAAGGTTGGCAATCTGCTAATCTATGCACATTCCTAAACTCAACTGACTGCTTGCTGTACATCGCCGTTTGACAAGAGTAAGTAAATCGCTCCGGCTATCATACATTTACATTAGTCCAGCGAGAACGCATTACAAATTGATCGGGGGCGCCGCGTTGCCTACCCCTGATTTAAATAATAAAGAGAAGCTCATAAGCGAAAATTATGTGTTTAGAATCTTTGAATTTAAGAATAATACAGAATAAAAGTATTTGAAAATAGCTTTAAAAACGTTACCGAATATTATTTAAAAGGATGTGTTGAGTACAGTCCAGTTGTCATTGCGCTTTTCCCAAGGAGAATCCATTTCATTCTCATGTTGCAGCTATTTTGATATTGTACAAAAAAGTCAGCGATGGTAGTCTGTCTAAAAGTTTCTTGCAAACTGTCTAATAAATTTGCAACGTCAGAAAACACCTTGCATGACGTTGAAGTTCATTATTTATGAAATATTGACTCTTTAACCGCTTAACTGTTTTGTCTGAGTACCACACGTGCATCGATTCATCGAATTTTGATAGTTGTAAGCAAAAAATAAATAATTCAAAGCGATTATATTTCAATATTATAATTACTTCGAATGCATAAATAAGTCAAGTATTCATTGGATTTTCATTTGAATCAAAATAAGGAAATATTCCCGAAATAGAAGGTGTCATCTTATTAGGTAGTAAAGAAAATAAAACAGTTAAATGGTTAAGTAAATTCGATATTTTTATTGAATTTATCGTATCATCATTGACATGATTTTTGGTGATTGATCGCTCGCCTGCAATTAGAAGTACTGGAAAATTCGAATTTAGGTTTTAGACTCGCTTTTCTCAACCAATTGGAACAAGGATTTGACTAAAACTCCACTTACAGTCACAAAATCACATATCTAATTTGACATTTTTAAGTCATTAAATTTTTAAATTATCGCGTTTACAAGTTTCTGAAAGTACAGGCTGACAAACAATCAACCCTTTGTTCATTTTGTCTCAAAATTTGACAGGTATTTATATTATAGAGGATAAATCCGAGAATGGAAATCTATTAATCAAGTTCTCTACGTTTAGTAGCAATCGTAGTAACGTATTTGAACAGCTAAGCAGAAGAATTTACTCTGGATTTAGATTTTATTCAAAATTTGATAGGAATCTGCAATTTATTGTGAAGATCGCTTACCAAATTTCCTTCATCCCGTTTAAAATGTTTTGAGTCATCTTTGTCATAGAATAGACGGACATTTTCTAACAATATGTTTTCCGAACTCAGGGAGGTCTAAAATGTGGGAATTTGATAAAATTTCGAGCTCCAATTTTTTTGACGATAACTGTATTTTCTCTATACTAAATATACGAGAAAGTAAAAGGCAATCCCTTTATGTTTTGAATGCAGCTGATTATCTTTTTAAAAAAATGGAAATGTAACAAAAATATGGAATCCTATTTACTGATTTTTATCAATATGTCGCATTTGCAAATACCTTTAAAAGTAAAAGAATCTGAAATTACTTATTTGTATATCTGAGGGGGGGGGGATATGAAGAATATCTAGAGCAGTGCTCCGCAACCTTTTCTCACCTACGACGCACCTTGTTTCTTTCTAGAATTGCGCCGCACATCAAAAGCTAAAGTATGTAGGTATTAATTGATAAACAAATTTTACAATAAATGTTTGTTTTTTACTTGAAAAGTAACATACATAAAGCCATAACATATTTATTTCTACGCAATCATAATAATTATTAATGTGATACCTGCGCTTGTTTCAACGAACACAAAAGTTTTATATTTGGCTCAATATTTGACACCGCGACCCGAAGTTCTTGGTCAAGATCTTTTAAGCATGACCACATAATAATTATTCTATTGTTAATTTAGATAAATAGACATTATTATGAAAAAAATTGTCATTGTATATTAAATACATGGCGGCACACCTGTATCTGACTCATGACACACTAGTGAGCCGCGGCACACCGGTTGCGGAGCACTGATTTAGAGCATTGCTTATTTAAATTTATTTAAAAAATGTTTGATTATTGCAAAATTTTCTGCTTTTTATTAAAATTTGATGCCATGATTTTATAGTTTTTTTTGGGGGGGGGGAAATTCTGCAGTAATTATATACACGCCTTGTCTTGATGAAACACAGTAAATATATAATGAGAAGGACTTGTAATTTTGAAACTTGATCTGTTGACGGCAACGACATTTCAGACATTATTCGGTTATCAGAATAATTTCAAACAATTTAGTCTTAAATCCTGGAGATCTGCTAAGCCAAGTAAGTGATTGAATGTTGAAAAAATAAATTGTTAAAGAAATCTGAATAGCAAATACTTTTTAAAATGCCGTAAATAATATTAAAATTTCCAAATTTCAGGTTCGCAAATTTTGTGATTGTGCGATTTAGGAATGTTATCGTATAAGAAAATATGTTCAAGATAATTATAAAAATACTCATACTTGACCTACATTTTGTAAATTTATTTATTTCAAAATAATAACAACAAAAAACTTATATTTAGTTCAATATATCTTTATAAGAATTTCAGTATCTCATGTCCCGTAAAAATCATACGATGTTGTATCTTTCGCTCCCCCACTCAAGATTGAATTCAAATGAAAATCTCCATTATCTTGATTAAAAATAAATAAATAAATAATTTAATCACTCTTGTTTTGGTTCATTAAATTAATTCAAATCCTGTCACTGCAAGGATTTTTAAAACATTTATTTTAAAGTTAGACAATCGGAATCAATAATAAAAATCTATATTGTAAAGCTTCACCAGTTACAATATATTACATAATAATCGTAAGATTACATCAAAAATTGCGTAAACAGTTTTTTCTTTACCTAACTCATCAAAGCTTGTAGACAAAAAAAAGTGAACTTTGGTTTCCGCTTCGATGATGACATTTTTTCCTACTGAAGGTGTCGAAAATTTGAAGAGAATTAAATGACAATGATTGCATAAATTGAAATGACATATGATTCACTGAAAAAAACTATTCTTTTATAACATTTAAAATAGAAAGCAGTTTTCTTATTTTTCAGCTAAATTTTTTTTACTCTTTGTTAATCGGAGATAGATTCTCTTAAATTAACCTAGCACCTTCGGATACATGATTTTGAAATTCCTGATCCAAGTTACTATATAAAGAAATATCTTTCAACTTGGAAGCATTCACTGATTTGAATTCAACTTGTAATTGAAGTTCTGTTGTCGTTCTCATCAATCATTACTTGATATCATGAAGTCTACCATTGTTATCATGTTCGTTGTTGCTGTAACTGTTGTTCTGCAATATGCCTCTGGAAAGCCTGCCACAGAAGCAAAACATCATCACCATGACCATCACGATCATCATGATCACCATCATCATGAACATCATGACCATCATCACCACGAGCATCATGACCATCACCATGATCATCATCATGACCACCATCACGACCATCATCATCATGAACATCATGATCATCATCATGGACATGACCACCATCATGGTCATCATCATCACCACGGACATCATCATTAGACATCAGATGAACAACAATCCAGTCTTGAATGCTTTGTCAAAGCTATACATGGTATATTATTTAAAAACTGTATTTGCTAATAATCTTGGATAAATCAGGAATCGATTTATCCAAGGAGTTGGAGTCAGGAATCAGTCTTTGCTTCAATGGGGTAATGGAATGTAACGCGTTATTGTCTCGTGATGAACTTGATTGTGGAACTACTTTTAATCGTATAGTTAACAAAATATTGAATTTTAAAATTGCAAAACGTTTACAGTATGAAGTTTTGTTTTTAGAGAAAAAAAGTATGGAATCTCATTATCTTATTGGTATTTCTTATTGGTCTATATGTAGAATATGTATTTTAACCGACTATTTAAATTGTAGTTGGAAGTAAAAGTAAAACATCTAATAATATTTTAAATTTCAAGTACTTGTTATGATTAAAAAGGAAAAAGGCCAAAGATGACGTGAAGAAAACCATAGCTCAAATTTGGAATTCTGAAATAATTGCAATAATTTGGTAATTTTTTTAGCATTTTATATTGGAATATTTTAATTGCTTTGATATTGCTATTATATTTCTTCAATGACAACACTCAATTTTCATTGAAATTCTTGGCAAATTCATTAGTTAGACAAGATTTTTTTATTTATTCACTGTATATTTAAATTTTTATGAATGATAAACTGTTATTATCTTTAATTTTACTTAATAAAAACTCTTGCACAATACATTCCTTGTTATGTCTTGATCCTTGGCCTTTTGATAAATATATGATTTGTTCCTAATATATTTATGTTTTGCCTTCCAACCTTTTTTATTATGGCATTTGCAAATGGTTAAAATCCACTTTTTAAAAACTAGAATAATTATTCATCATGCTTCAAGCAAGAGATTAACTCATCTAAAATTCAAATCTGAAATATTTGAAATTGATTTATACTGCCTGAACCTTTTGACGTCGTTTGATAATTCTTTCGGAAATTAAAGGTTTTTCTCAACTTATTAAATTCTATTGTTACTAAATAATAATATTAACATCGTTAAATGTCTTTTGATACTTTTACATTCATTCCAATACGAACCACCAAATTCTGGGACAATTGATAAATGGTTCAGTTCAATTGATATGCATGTTATAAGCGTATATTTCTGATCATAAATACTAAGCCGTAGAACTCAGAGAAAGAGCGTGTTCAGGCATATAGATTGTTTCTAACAGTCATATAAAAGTTTATGAGAAATATATTTGGGGGGGGGGATTAAATTTAAGAACAAAAGTGTGTTTATCTAATTAATAATTAAATTCTTTATTTATATTAATTATTTTTATAATAAATTGAAATATTAATTATTTATTAGCAAGTTACATTATATTTCACTCATAGGTCCTATATCTACAACAACAACAGAAAAAATCCATTTATTTCAAACTTTCCTGTCACAGATAGATCTATTTTTGAAATTTTGTATTAGGTTGGAAACTATGAAAAAGGCTTTCTTTATTTATAATAATTATTTTTATAATAAATTGAAATGTTAATTATTTATAACAAGTTATATTATATTTCACTCATAGGTTCCATATCTTCAACAACAACAAAAAAAAACATTCATTTCAAACTTTCCTGTCACAGAAAGATCTATTTCTGAAATTTTGTATTAGGTTGGAAACTATAAAATGGGCGTTTTTTGTTTAGTTTTACTGTCATTCAATGCCCGTTCCATAGTTTCCAGCCTTATATGTATGTCTGTTTGTGAACATAATCATTGAAATCTTCTTTAAGTAGAAGAATAAAATTTGGTATGCTATTACTTAATGCGATCGAATTTTGGAGAAAATATATTCACAGAAGTTTACTTTGTTGTCTGAAGAAAGTGAGCAGAACGATTATAAAAGAAAGCCGCTTTAATTAAATAAAATTTAAAACATAGTATCTAAAATGCAGATCCTTAACAAATTTTGAATCAACATGCAATTTTTTAATGCCATTTTTTTCCGAACAAGGTGAAAAATCTTAAGCCACAAAGTTATTATCTGGGAATTAAGAACCAAAATAGCATATTTTTCGTATGATTTATAAATCAATACGAAGTATTTTTCCTGACGTTTCGATCAACAAGAGACGGCAGACGACTGTTTACTTGTTAACTAAAATCGGTTGCTATGGACACGTAGAACGAAAATGCTTTCACCGTCGCTATCTATATGATTTACTAGTTAATATAGCAAAATAAATATAAATACAAATCTGTTTTCGTGGGTTTTATTTTGAATTTTACAAAACTAATTAGAAGTTGAATGATTTGAATATAGTCTGATTTAAAAAAAATAATTTTTACTTTTCCATATACAAAATATCAAAAGGAAAAAGTAATGTGATCGTCAAAAAAGTTCTAACTCTAGTTTTTGATGTTTCTACAATTTCACAAACGTCCTTCAATCGTTAAATTAATTTTAGAAAATTTGTCTATCTGTTTGATAATTGAATAAATTAAAAAAACACTTTTAGAAAGAGGAATGAAAATTGTTTTGTGGTTTTTACACTATATTATTAAATATTTATCAAATATTGAATGAAATTTTCTCACAATAAATTTGATTGGCTTACAGTTCGATCACATTACAAGATCTAATGTGCTAGATAAATTAAATTTGGTACACTTTTTCACAACAAAAGGGTAGATCTAATCAAATCAATGTAGACCAAACTTTATATACCTAGCACTTTGAGTCCCATATTTATCAATTTTACCTATGTTTAAACAGTCAACTAGTCGTACTCCTTGCTAATGGATTTCGTTCAAAACAGGATATAGATCTATGAATTTGATTTAAAATCTATATTCCAAATTTCATATATCTTGCTCAAAATATTTTTGAATTATGCTCACAGATAAAAATAATATTATTAATGTTTTTTTTCGAATTCATGGATATCTGAAGCTTGCATATTCGTCAAAACCTTGAGTTTAAATTTTTTGAACGATTACAATATTTTTCTAGTGTATAAAAGGAAACATTGTTGTCAAAAATATCAGTCTCAATAATTTCCTTCTTTTTATAACTCCCCGATTCCCTACTTAGAATCAAAGTAAGTTTATTTTTGATCATCATTATAACTACAAAAAGGAAACGAGTGAGAAAAGCACTATTTAGCGCGAAATTTTTATAATAAAATTAGAGATTTTCAGCAAAATTTGAGGGCAGTCTGTTGAAAAATTGTCCATCTGTTTATCAGTGGGTATCTGTAAGTAAAAACTCAAAAATACAACTTTACTTATTTTATTATATGTGAGGGCATTTTAAAATAACATTCACAAATAATATGCAGCATTGGGAAATTATCACAAATAACATACAATATTGGGCAAACATCACAAATAACATATAGTACATTTAGTTTTTGAAGGAAAGGGAAAACTAAAATAATTCCTATTCTTTAAAAATTAAAACTAAAGAAAAGAAGAATTTAATTTAAATAAAAAATATACCCATATTCTTTACCGTTTATTGTATAAATAATATTGCAATTCATTTTCCGTATGTCTAAGAACCGACTACGTTCGAAGGAAAATTTTTGAAAAATTCGATTTTTTTAAAACCATTTTTGGTTTTTAGATGTATTATCAATTATAAACGCTATAAATACAAAAACATTATTTGAAAATATAAAATATTTCGAGAAATAGGAAAATTTGTTGTAAATTTTAATGAAACTGAACCAAAACGGTTAACATTCTACACAAAATTGCAACGCAACAATCCTATTTTTCTTTGTACACAAGTTATAGAATACAATGATGAATGAAATGAATCAAAATCTAAGAAACATTTTGAGATGCAAAGAAGTTACGGGTAAAAATATACATTTAAATGCATTTTTTCCATAAATTCATTACTTTATTTTTCTAAAAACACCTATAAATGAGAAAGTATTTCATCAACAATAAAAATTTAGGTTCATTTCATTGCCCATATTATTTAAAACACACCCTGAAATTTTTATGTAAATACCTCTATTAGTTTTTGGGATATCATGTTAATGGTGGATAATTTTTATAAAAATTAAAATTGAAGTTAAAGACAAATTTTAGCTGAAAAATATATTTTGCTTAAAATTCCTTTATATAATAGGTTAGACCTTCCTTTTCTAAGAAAAAACAAACTGTTTTGGAAAGAGAAAAATCTTAATTACAAGAAATAACACTTAAAAAAAAAATCGTCAATGTGATCGAATACCAGTGTTTTTAACATAGTCGGATACCTTAATTTTCCATATGTCTAAGAAAATATTTGAAATTTACTAATTAAGCAGGTTTAAAAATTTAAATGGAGTTTCAAATCGAAGAATTTTATCATAAAAAATTTCAATAGGATTTTCTTTTCATAAAATATAATGTTATTGGATTCATTTCAAAAACATAATCTCTAATTTGATTTTAATGCATCTATTTTAATCACAAATGTTCAGTTTAAAATTTATAAATGGGTTCAATGCCGAATAATTGAAATTAGTTTTGAAATTGTGAGCATTTTATCTTCCTAAGAGAATTCCAGGGACACAGCAATTAACTATTGTATATTTCAAATTATTACTTAAAGATTTTAAATGTTTGCAAGTAAATTGAACTAATTATAAAATGAGAATGAAATGAGGCCAAGCTGGATTTTAATTTGGCCAAATTTAAGATAAGTAAATAAGCCTCAAAACTTAAGAAAAATTATTCTCTTGATTTGGAATTTGAAAACTTCCTTAATTAATAGCGATTCAGAGTTTGAGCTTTTCACTTTATTCAATATGAAATAAATTAAGAGTTTATTAATATTTAAAAATGTGTTTCCTATTAATAAAACTGAACAATGTTTAATTTCTCAGTTATTTATACTACATGGCAAATACTCAGCATAATTTGATTTAATTTTTCAAATTTTCATTAAAAATTATTTAAAAAAAATATTATTTTGTATTTCGTTTTTTAATTATTATTATGTTAAAATCAAGTATCAATTCAAAAGCTTCAATATCTATTTTTATTAGTTATTAGTACTAGCTATTAACTCAGAACCTATTTAAATTAATGAATTTATTACAAATGATATATATTTTTTTGGAATTTTTTTAATTAAAAGATTAAATTATTAAGAAATTATTCTTAAATTTTTTTTTCATGGAAAAATTTTGTCATTACCTAATGACAGCATCAGTTGATTATGAAAAATGCAATTCGGTGTTAGTTTTTTCTGAAGTTAATGCTCTTTGATTTTTTTATACGATAACTACCATAATTTTAATTTTATGTTATTTTAAGAATTTTTGATGAAAAAATTGATAAGTGATTGAAAAAGAAAAATTGATTGACTAGAAAAATTCTGTCAGTCTTTGCAACTTCAACAATAACTGTAAACTTGAAAAACATTATTGAATTGTTTATTTTCAAGAAATTAAAAGTGTTTTTTTTCTTTATATGGCTCAGTATATATATATATATATATAATTAAAATTTTATTAAACACAAAAAAAGTGCCGTAAAACAAACTTTAAAAAAAGATTGATCAATTTTAAAAAAGCTCTATAAAATTTATATATATTTTCAATGGATCAAATTATATCCTCAGATCAAATCTACGATAGTGATATAATTTTGGAATTAATTATACATTTTATGT
>JAPMOQ010028858.1:370987-479120 GCA_026543055.1 Argiope trifasciata | reverse complement strand
TATTTTTTAAAAATAATTTCATGCTGTTCTTCAGTCTAAGGTTAATACATGATTTTCCATGAAATAACTAGTAATGTAATTTTGATTTCATTTATCAATGGATTTTTACGTATTTTATTCGATTTTCTAGTTCCCTTTGAGGTATTAATCTGATTTCTCGATAATTCACCTCCATACAGATTTATGACTCTTGTTCTAAATGAATAATACAAAAATGTTATTAGTAACTATAAAAAGATTAAAAAATCCTGTAAAAAATAAATCCTGCCTAGCTCAAATAGATCTGCCTCTTGACTTACCCAAGGTTGTACATGGGGTCCTGTAGTCCATTGGAATCAAACAGCTATTCCCGTTGGGTGTACACCATTATCCGTCCACTCTTTGGCTTTTAATATCCGAGCATTTACCGATATCCCGAGAGAAAGATTTAACCACCAAAGGTCAAGTTTCCTGACTCAGCAATGGAATTTGCTTTCCCTTGAGGGTAAGAAGGGTGCTCATGAGGGTAAGTAGGGTGCCACAAGATCTGCCTTACTGCCACCTCACATACCCTTTTCTTAGGAAATACGTTCCATCACCGGCCCCACCATTTTGTCGCTCTATGAGAAGTTAGAATCAGCATTCTGAGTTGGGTCTCTTCTAATTTATATATTCGTTCTGCTCTCTCTTCCTTCCCCTCATTTACCCTGGCGACCAATGGTCGGAGGGGGGTTGCTTATACTATCTATAAAAGATACCAACCGAAGAGTTCTCGCATACTCTTTCATAAAAATGTCATTCTTGAGAACGCCTTTCATGGCATTGTTGTACAATAGTAATTAAATATTTTTTGGCATGAATTTAGCATTTTGTCTGAATCTTTCGTATCATCCCTGTCGAATTTTTTTGTGATTGATCCCTCACATGTATTAATGGCATCTAAGAATCAATTTTTGTTTCAGATGCATTTTTATCTACCAACTGATACTAAAATTGTTACTAAATGATACAAACATGATTTCAAATAAATTAAAAAATAAATTAAAAAAATTAAGGCAAAAAGTCATGTTTTAATGTCTTTGCCAAAAAAAAATGTATTATTGTAAAATTGTTAGAAATAACTGTTACATATCATGCTTGTTTTAATATTCACTAAAGAATTGATATTTTCAAATATTAATATTTGACAAATAATATAAGACCGAAGAAATAATTACATAACACAAATTTTCCTGTAGGTGAAAATTAAAATGATGTTCAATAAATAAAATACCTTCGAACATTGCGAATTTCCTTAAATTGTTTGTCGAAAACAATATGTTAACAATATAATAATTTAAGTTGTTAATATGAAACAAATTTAACAACTAAAAAACTATTTCTCACAACTACGGCAATGAAGGTTTTTGTTGAAAACAATATTTTAACAATTTAATAATTTAAGTAATTAATGTGTAAACAATTTAATAACTAAAAAACTATTTATCACAACTTTGGCAATGAAGGTTTTTTTCGAAAACCATATGTTAACAATTCAATAATTTATGTTGTTAATATGTAAACAATTTAACAACTAAAAAACTATTTATCACAACTACGGTAATGAAGGTGTTTTTCGATTAATTTTATTTTCCTGCACTTTAATTAAAATCTTTAAAAAATGCAATCTCTCATTTTCAGCTTGGACTAGATGATCATGTCTTCAAAGGAACATCTCTTGTGCTAGAGAAGATGGGGTGTGGAGCGTCCAAAAGCGCGAACGCGAGAAATGACTCCAATATCGACGAAGTGGAAGCCGTTACGACAAGCGTCACTCAGATCAGAGACATGGCACCTGCCGAAGTGGCCGATACCGGGGGTGAGTAATAGTTCATTATTTTATCTATCTACATTTAAATAAAAACGAAGGTTTGTCTGTATGTTTCTTATGCACTACAGTACCGTTTATCCTATTGAACTTCGACTGTTTATGTGGTAAATTAATTCCACGAGGGAGCTCTCAGCACTTCTTCAGGTGTTAATCAGCAGTCAGAGGGGAGTGCAGAGAGTTCCTTAGAACAAGAGGAGACGGACGTCCGCCACCGAGAAGGGTCGCGACCGGAAGCCATTGAGGCATGATCCTCTTAAAGGGCTGAAACTGGAATTCTTGTGTCAAGGAATTCATCAGCAAATGCTCAAGGTACCCCGCATAGGTGGAAAAGAGCAATTGAACATATCTACTGTTGATCAATTTTAAAAGAAAACATTTTAATCACATTTTATAATATTAAACTTGAGATTACTGAACGAATATTAGACGAATCACGAAATACAGTAAATAGTTTGTTTCATTACCCTTCTGAAAGCACACTAAACTTTACAATTCTAAAAGAATACACAAATCCAATGCATGAAAATGAATATGTGTTTGTAGTATAGAATAATAAAAATAGAATTAGTACTATCTATGCTTCTCATTTATATATCCTTCAATTTCAATGAATGCATTCACTGTCGGTAAGATAATAAATATCATTCTTAATTAAACAAGATAATTATTTGAAATTCCGAACAACGTTTTCAAGATTATTTCTTCTGCGGCAGCAACGCACCAGGTACCAGTTAGTGTTCGATAAAAATGAAAAAAAAATCAACCTTCTACAGCGAATCACGATTGAAATTAACAGTGCTTAGAAAGCTCTAAGCCAATCTATCACTGCTTAGTAAGGAATGAAAGTAATTTTTCAAAGCGTCTTGGAGTTTTGGAAGAATTTAATCAAATTTCACAACTTTCATTTTCAATATTATAATTCAAATGCCAAAAGTTCACTCTCATTAATACAAAATTATCGTCAGATATATGATTGCTTGAATGCTGCAATTTCTACTTCAAGGTATTCCCTCAATTGTAATTTTATTGATCCTTCATTTCGTCATTCGGAAGAATTATAGTCTTTTAAAGCCATATAATATAGTAATATGACGTGAAAATTAATATTTTAAATAGATTTTAAAAAATTCTAAAGGCACCAAGTTTGGATAATTTCAAGATTCTTAATTGTTTTGGCAATCGTTTTCTTCTTTTCATACATAAGGGTTCTCTTGCAAGCTTATTATCATTCTTGCTACATACTATGTGTAAACTTATGCGCTACATCCCACTTTATTCTTATGTTACAGTGGAAATGTTTGGTGCCTTTTGGCTAAGTTTAAAAGCCGAATACTGCTATCAGCATCAATACTAACCAAATACAAACATCTCTTGATGTTTGGTTATATGTTTCACTGTATTAAGCGATATAAGAGTTTCCGTTTTCAATGGGAAATCACAAAACAATAATTATAAATGGTGATTTTTGGCATAGGACTTTTCAAACTTAGTGTAACAGTATTTAATTTCAATGTGTATAATAATCATTTACTCTTCTTTTTTTGGTTTAAAGGTTGTAGCATAAATACATTGCTATTATTGTGTACATCTGAGGTTCCCAACCTTTTTTGAACTGGTGCCCCCTTTTCTAGTGAATATTTCAATACCGCCCCCCCTCTCATTCCAGGGAAATAAAAGCATACATAATACATGGTGAAAACAAGAATTAAATAAAAAAATTACTAATAGATTGAATATTGTTGGAATTGAAACACTACTGAACTTCTTCTTTATTTTTAAAACAAAGGATTAAAGTTTTAGCTTACCTGTTATGAGGAAAGGCAGGGATGTCGATGATACAAATTAATTATAATAAACCATTGCTTTCTAAATAAATGACAGTTTCAGAGAACAATGAAAACGAATACTTAATTACATTAAAAAGTATTTTTATTAAAATTTAAAGACAGTTTTAAAATTTAATATTTATTCTAGTTTTGGTGCACGCAGCCTCAGATCGGTATATATGAGCGAGGTATCTCTTTCTCTCAACAGTGAAATCTCATGTCAAAATGTGAATATTCGCCCACGTGATAGAAATGAATTATCAGCCTGATTTTTAAGTCTTTTTTATACTATATGTGGTTAATCTTCTCTGTGCCATATCAATGCCCCCTAATTTTTTCTGGGCTTTTTACCTTCCCCCTGAAAGCCTCAAACGCCCACAATGGGGTGTTATCGCCCACGTTGGGAACCTATGGTGTATATGGTTGATCAGTTAATTTATTTGTTATATTAACATCCAATTTAGAAGCTATGTTATATTAAATTTTAATTAGATGAAAGAATATGACCTGAAATACCATTTTATTTCTTAACATTTATTATACAGCAATGATATTTAACAACGATTATATACTAGAGAATGTGCTTAGGTGGATCATCAGGGAAATATGCAATCAGCCGGAGATTTTTCGATTCCATTTATAAAAAGGGAAATGATTTTCAGATTTTTATAACAATGATCGTAGGATTATAAATAAAAGTGCTTAACGAAACATTATGTATGCACATTGATAATAATGGTTTAATTTCTCTAATATAAAAAGCATCAGATATAGATAAGGATATCTGAGGATATATCGCCATGTCCGATCCGAGAGTGGAGGAACAAAAAAAACATGCATAGAAATCAAATTTGGGCATCTCGTGTTGGTGATGAGCATTCTATCCTTGAATCTAAGTTGTTACTTCGCAATCTTCCAAGTGTAAGTTTCAGTGGAAAACAAATGTTTTATTTTATCTTTTAGTCTTTAACAAATGGCTTCACCTCTAATATGAGGGATCAAACGGAACATAAAACTTAACCGTTTCCCTTACAAATTTTAAAAAAATTTGCAAAAAAATCATCATATTTTTAAAATTTTATTATTAAATACAAGGAAAATTAACAAAACAAAGTATGTGGATTTTAAGTTGAATTTTTAATTTTTTATGGGTGTAAAAGCATTTATTTTTACTATTATTTTACTCTCCGGAGTTAAAAGTTAAATATTAGTCTTTATATGATGGCTTTTGAAACAAAGTATACTTGACATAATGTACAACGGTATCTGATCTCTTTTCTTGCTGGTTTACCTCTGAAATTTCCTTTACGGGAGCACGCAGTACACTGTCTAGTCGGATTTAATTTTTTTAGTAGCAGGAATCATCATTTTCATAAACACTGTCTGAAAAATCATCGCTTTTGCTATCTTGCATAATCGTTATTAGGTTACTTTTATTCAACGCAAATGTCCTCTTTTACACATTGCTCATCCACAAGCAGACGTATTCTATAAAATAGGGAAAACATGAGACCAAAAGAATTGCAAAAACAATAAAACTTGGCAAATTGCCAATCAAAGCTGAATATTTCCTTTCATTTTCTTCAGGCAGAATAAAATCGTGATAAAACAAATATTACTGACCAATTCCGCTTCGTCCGACTTTTCTTGAAATAATAATTAACTGCATTACATATAATTCGAGATAACTCGGGATAATCAGGCAAGAGGTTACGGAACCTCAATTACGTTGAAAACATTCAAGAATGTAAAGAAATTTGTTTGGTGTACTAATGGATTAAACTCTAGACTTTTGAAAATTAACTGGCATATGCATTTGTATTTTAAAATGGTGGAACTTTATTGCATGGATTGGTTTTGTTTTGTACAATATTTAATAAAGGACTGCTACCTTGTAAATGTATAAAAAACATATTATTATAAAAATATGAATTAAAGTTTATAATGAGTTACTCCTTGTTTTACTTGTTACTTCTTGATCCTTGTTTGAAGAGACAATGCTTGTGTATAACAAGGTACAATTGTGAAACTGTTAATTTTCTGACTTGAAATCTATACTTATAATAAAGCTCAATGTGTGTGTGTGTGTGTGTGCGTGTGTGTGTGTGTGTGTTGGCGCTCTACAGGCCAGACCGTTGGACCTACAGCTACTAAATTTGGTACATGTATACCTTGGAGGTCCGGAATGTGCACCTCGGAGCCCTTTTTTCGAATTTTTAATTAGAATTTGAATTAATTAAAATTTAAGCGAAATTTCGACGTTTTTCCGCTATAACTTCCGAAAATATTATCGCACAAACATGATTTTTACATCAATTTGAAGATTAAAAAATTAGCCTTCTAATGGTATCAGTGTTTTAATGTATAACTTAAGCCACCATTTTTAACGAATTTTTAAAGAAATATTTTAAACAAGTTTTTTAAGCACGTGACTAGATAAAATAAAAGAATGCCGGAAGTTCAAATAAAAAAAATTATCATCGCAAATAAATCTAAAGCAATACAACTTTCAGCACGTGACTGGATAAAATAAAAGAAACATACAATGTGATATTTTCTAAAAAAAAATAAATGCAAAGCAAAGGTTTCTTTAATCGTTTGCAATATTTAAATCATTTATTCCATAAATCATCTTTATTTACAGTAAACCTGATTGAATTTAGACAGGATATGCATTGAAATTCCGACTTAATGGCATATTTATGTAATCGTTTGCAAAATCTGTATCATTAATTTAATACTTTTTTTCCCTTTCTCGCTTTCTTTAAAAAACACATTTAATATTTTGGCAACATCATCGAAATTTTTTTTTAATATTTTGGAAGCATAACCGATGGTTAAAACTGACTGATTTATAAAATTAAAGAATATTATTAGGAAAAGGTATACGTTTAGAACTTTCCGTCTATCATCTTAAAGAAAATATTAATTTCAGGTCAATCAATGCCCGGAATTACTTCAAGGCTAATGAATATGGGAATTAATTGAAAATTTTAGAACGCTTTACACATGGCGAACCAGCTGGTCGCCAAAGGCGGCTAGTTAAGTAATATGTGACAAGGGGAAGTAAAAATCAAGAATGTCCTTATTTGGAAAACAAACATTGTAATCTGCTTTATTATCGATGTTTAATGAAGATGTTAAGTGCTAGACTCATGCATTTGATTTGTTAGATTTTCTTTCTATAGTTAATCATTTGCCTTTTTGAGGGCATTTTAATTCCTCAATTAAAAATATTTTTTACGTAGATGAAAGTATTTGTATATAATTATTAAAAAATAGTTAACATAGAAAAAAAATAAAAAAAATCAGAAGTCTTTATAGACAATTTAATTTTACTTTTTCCAAAGTTATATTACTCAGTTATCAATATTCAATATTAGACCTCGCCCCTTAAATATTAAATTCTAGATTCCGACCATAAATAAATATGCTTTTAATTTATATTGGTCTATACTTTCTACTGTTATTTTTTTTAAATTATTTTTGTTATAGTCTGGTCCTGTTATTTCAAATTTAAGTACTCCTTCATTTAATTTTATATCTGTAAGTCTATCCATCAATATGAGCAAAGTACATATTAAACATAAGAATTTATATGGAAGAAACAATTTTTTAAGGAAAAATGCTGCAGATTATTTCGAATAAATGATAAAAAAAGATTATGGCTCAATATCAGGGTTCCATCAAGAGTATAATAACTGAAATGATACAATATTCAATCAATTTTTGTAATACTTAATTTATTATTGATGAAGTTTAACTTCAAAACAGCAAGAACAATTACTACAAAGTGTTTTCAAGATGGAACAGTGAGTATAACACTTTACTGATAGAGAAAAACTCAAAATGCAGAATATCAGCAAGGGATAAAAGCAGTTCAATATTTCGAACATATATAATATTATTGGAAAATCAAAATTGAGAAATAAAATCTTGCAATATTATTACTTTTCTCAGAAAACGTTTGAAATGTTTCTTGCCTGTGATGCAAGTAAAATTCTTCTAGATTATGTATTCCAATGAAACGGATTTCAAGACTAGTGAGGAAAAGTAATTTCAACTATTTCAGGTAATAAGTGAAAAGTTCATACAAATTATCTGTGACAAAAAACTCATGCTTCTCATTGTCTCACATCTAATGGTGATGCCCATGATGATGGTCATGCCCATGATGGTGGTCATGATGTTCATGGTGATGATGGTCGTGATGGTGGTCATGCTGATGATCGTGGTGATGATCATGATGCTCATGATGATGGTGATCATGATGTTCGTGATGTCCATGATGGTGGTCGTGATGATCATGATGGTGATGTTTCGCCTCTGTAGTAGGCTTTCCAGAGACAGACTGGAGAATGACAACCAAAGCAACGAGGAAGAACAAGAAAGCAGTCTTCATGGTGTCTAAAGATATGTAGTGAAATGAAACGGAGGTTTCAGTCTATGACTAAATTCGAATGATGAATGAGTTGGAACGTATTTTTAAACAATATATACTTATTCGGGAAAGATATTTCAAAATAAACGTGCTTGAATGTGCTAAGATATCACTGGTGGATCTATCTCTGATAAACAATTGAATAGAAGAGCATATAGAGACCTGCCTTGAACTTTAAATGCTATAAAAAGAAAGTATTTTTTTTGTGTTCCAGTAATTAACATCTTTCTTTGTAATATATAATCATGGCTGATACAAGTATTCGAGGTTCACACCAATGGTAACGGAACCAAATCAAAACAACAACAACAATGGTAAAAATGTGACAACCGAAGCGGAAACAAAGCCGTTGATATATTTTCTGTTTAGTAATAAAAAAATTGAAAGAGTTAGGTAATTTGCATTGAAATCAAAACATTGTAACGTAATACTTACTTAATTCTGCAACAAAAATGGGCTAGTATTGTTTTTTGAGCTTGAGGAATTAAGGCTGAATTTATATTTTCTTAAGGCAGGATATATATGAAATACCGTAATTTTAAGTGTATCTATCTAATTTTAAATGTATCTTATCTATCTGAATTTCTTATCATATGTAATATTTTTTTAATATAGAAATTTTTAATTTTTATTTAAAGCGCTTTCTTTCATGATTAGAGCTTTATTTTTCTGCTATGAACGTAAGTCAAATTATATTAATGAATGGTTTTAGTAGAGCAGTTTCTAGTCCTTCCTAAAATATGTTTGTATATATTATAATTGATTACAAAAATTTGGGTTTATGTTTTCTGAATGCTTGCATATCAGGAATCGTCAGTGGTTTTTGATCTTTATGGTAACAGGATCAAATCAGTTACTTAATAACGTTTGAGATCTTTCTGAACGAAATTTTCATGCGCATTCTTTAAAGCTGCATGTAGAACTATTAAATTTAATCTAAGTGATGCCATGCTGCGCAATGGTATTGACAATGTCTAATATAGATTTATCTTCCGTTTCAATGTGTTCTAAATAAAATGGAGGTGTAAAGTGTACCATAACATAAAAGCATTACATATGCAAAACTTTCATAAGCTTGGCTCTGACAAACTTTATTAGGAAAATATCAACGACGTTGTGATGATATCTTCGCAATATCAGTTGATATTCAGAATACTAGCCCAATATCAGGAAATATCATGCCATATCTTGTTTTTAGGAAACAGTCCAGATAAATTGTAAATCTTAGAATTGTAAAACTTCCTAAAAGTATAATTGTAACCGTAACTGTTTTCCTCGTCCCTCTATCGGCAGTTGCCATGAACAATCAGTCCATGTCTTGGAAGCAAGCGTAAAGCATGATGTAGTCCCCGATTATTATTTTAATGCATATATGTTAAATGTTATTGTCCTAAATAGTTTTGTTTACATGTAAATCATGTCTTTTAATGCCATTAAATGTATTTTTAACTAAATTGGCATGATTTATTGATTTTAATAGTCTACCTGACAGAATTAAATTTTTGGCGCCTTTTTGGTCACATAACTAGAAATAATTTCAAATTCATTTGGGGAATTAAACATTTCATTTAATATCAGAGAAAATCAGTATTTTCAAGCTTAGAATTAAGAGTTATAAAAATATAAAAATTGAAATATTTGAATATGAAATTGATTGATGGATTTTCACTTGATTCGCTCTCTCTCTTTTTTTGGTGATTAATTATTGAACAGGAAACTTTTTACTTCTTGATTTTTTCTCTAAACTTTCAGAAAAAAGTATTTTCTAATTCCTTTTTATAGAATTTGTGTGAAATTCGAAATAAAAGAAAATGGCATGGCTCTAAAATTACAAAATTGAAACTTTCAAACAAACTGTATAATAAGAGCTTTAAAAAATTAACATGACACACTCTTCATACGAGGAAAAGGCAAAGACCCTCTAAGACAATAATATGAGTGCATGGGTTTAAATGGTTCATAAGCCTTTTAAGTACCATTGTCGGAAAAAATGAAGTACCTCTGTAACTTTGTTATTTATTGTAGCATCTTCCCCAACTTTTTACCTAAGGAAATGAGTGAAGGGACAGATTTGTTGAAATAAACAAACTGATTAGAAAATTTGGAAAAGTGCACTTATTTTTTAAAAAAAGGTATTTCATTTAACAGAGGTTAATGTCTAAGTTTTTAACAGGTGTTTCAATTTTTATACATTTCATTGCATCAAATAATAGCATAAGAGTTTCTATTTTTAATTGGGAACAGTAAAGTGACAATTATAAATGGCTATTTTCGACATACAATATTTTCGCACTCTGTGTATCAATTTTTAGTTTCACTATACATAATACTCGTTAACTGGTAGTTTTTGGTTTAAATGCTTTAGTATAAATAAGTTACTAATATTGTGTATATTTCTATATTAACGTTCGATGTAGAAGATATATTTTATTGAACTGTGGTCAGATGACAAGAACATTACTTGTGAGGGCATTTTATTTTCTTAATTTCAATATACAACAATTATATTTACGTCAACAGACTTAAAAGCAATAGGGAACATGCATAGGGCGATTAATCAGAGAAATGTGTTCATGAACTGCGACTTTTCTATTCTATAATCAGTAGGGACAGCTTCTAGGCATAGGGGTAGAGACCGTCTTCCCCGTGATCTGGACATCCCGAATTCGAGTCCAGATAGGGAAATAGTTGTTAGCTTTTCTGTTCTGTCTTGAGGTGTATGAATGAGCCACTTCCCTTTAAAAAGGGATCGTGCAAGCGAATGTGATGCATGAAATAGCTAAGTCGTACACTTGGCGCTACTGAAAAAACAAAAGGCGCTTACTCGGCTTAAATCACTGGTAATTGTTAGCGCACTTGTAAAGTTGTCTAGTCACTGTAGATAATTAGAAGGTAATCGATTTTTTAGATCATATCTAAAACCGCTTAATGAAACATTATAAATGCACGTTTATAGTAACGATTATATTTTTCTAATATACACAGCACTAAACTAAGGCAAATAAATATAAATATAGCTTAAAAGATATTATCTTCTCTAAACCAAGAAGAGAAAGAAAAAAAAAAGAAAAATTGCATCGACAGAGTCGCGTTGTGGGCGAGCATTTTATTACTGAACTACCGATGCTACATGTTAACTTTCAGAGAGTAAGTTTCAGTGAAAGACAAATGTCTTCTTTTGCTTTTAGTCTTTAATAGATGACGTTACTAACAGCATGATGTATAAAATGGAATGTAAAACTAAGTAAGGCACCTCAACTATGTTTAAAAGCGTTCAGGATTGATCAGAACGTATGTGGAACACCGCATAGTTAAACTTTAGAGTTTTTGGAAGTTATATATATATATTTGAAATTTATAATAAGTAGTTCCTTGTTTCTTGAAACTTAAGAAATTTAATGTTCTGATTGGAAAATAATTAATAGATGATATGGAGAAATAAAAAAAAATATGAATGCCCTCATTTGGAAAATAAAACATTATAATCTTCTTGGTTAGCTGTATTTAATTTATTTTAATTAGTGGACTCGTGCATTTAATTTACTGGACATTCATGGTACACTTATAATGTTAGATTAAAGTATACAAATAAGCATCTCTATCTAAGTATTTGTATATATTTCTATAAAAACAGGCGGCAACGTAAAAAATAAAAAGTCTTTATCGATTATTTAATTTAATATTTCCCAAAATTACACATTTCAATCGTAAATTTTTAATATATCAATAATTAAATATTAAATTATATTACTTTACCATTAGTTTAAATGTTTTGTTCCCAATTCATATTGAAGATTATTTTCTACTGTTATTGTTTTCTCGAAATTATTTTTGTGCTTCTTTGATATTGCCATCGTTTCAAATTTGGATGCTCCTTCATTCAATTTTATATCAATAAGTCCATCTTTTGATATGAATAAATATATATTAAAAATCTGTCAAAAAATCAGAATTTCTTAAAGAAAAATGCAGCTAATTCTTTCGAATAAATGATAAAAAAAATCATGATTTAATTTCATGGTTTCAGCAATAATATAAAATCTGAAATGATTAGACAGCATCAAAAAGTTTTAATAACATAATACTTTATTTATTATTGAAAAAATTCACTATAATCTTCAAAACGGCAAGAATAATTACTTTAAAATTCTTTCAAGGTGCAAAGCTAATTACACCATTTTAATGGTAGGAAAAAATCAAAGCACAGAATATCAGCAAGAAAATAAACACAGAACAGTATTTCCTATAAATGTATTAATCAAAAATCGACAGTGAGAAATGAGTTTTCAATCTCATTCTTTTATTAGAAAATATTTTCTTCAAATGAAGATAAATGTGAAAAAGTAAAGTGCTTCTAGAATCCTTGTTCCAATGAAATGGATTTCAAAACTATCAAGGAAAAGTGATATCATCTATTTCAGGTAATAAATGAAAAGTTCATACAAAGCATCTGTGTCAAAAAGTTCATGCAGTGTTTGCTTCACATTTAATGGTGATGTCCATGATGGTGATGATGCCCATGATGATGGTCATGTCCGTGGTGATGGTCATGATGTTCATGGTGATGGTGATCATGATGATGATCGTGGTGATGATCATGGTGCTCGTGATGATGGTGGTCATGATGTTCGTGATGTCCATGATGATGGTCATGATGATCGTGATGGTGATGTTTCGCTTCTGTGTTAGGCTTTCCAGAGGCACACTGCAGAATGACAACCAAAGCAACGAGGAACAAGAAAGCAGTAGCAGTCTTCATGGTATCTAAAGATATGTAGTGCAATGAAACGAAAGTTTCAATCTTTGACTAAATTCGAAAGAAGAATGAATTGGAACGTATTTTCAAGCAATATATACTTATTTAGAAAATATATTTCAAAATCAACGTGCTTGAATGTGCCAAGATATCTCTGGTAGATCTATGACCGGTTACCAGTTGAATAAAATAATAAATAAAGAACTACCTTGAACTTTAAATGCTATTATAAAAAAGTATTCTTTTTGGGTGTTTATTCCAGTTACGACCATCTTTCTATCTATTTAAAAAAAAATCTAATCAGGGTTGATACAAGTCGTGGAGATTCACACCCTATAGTAACGGAACTGAATCGAAGAAACAACTGCAACAACAAAAAATTTGATAACCGAAGCGGAAACAATGCCGTTGTTGTCAAATAATCTGTTAAATAGTAAAAAAAAAGAATTAAGTCAAGTAATTTGCATTGAAATCAAAACATTGTTCCGTAATACTTACTTAATTTTATTGCAAAGATGAGAATGATTTATTTTTTGAACTTGATGAATTAAGTGTGATTTATTATCCCCCCCCCCCAAAAAAAAGGATCTATTTAAAATTATGTATTTTTCAATATGAACTCGTCAATCTGAATTCCTTATCTCAAGCAATTTTTATTTTTATTTTGAAATTTTTAATCTTGAAATGAAACTTTTCCTAACACAAATCTATCTTTATTCTTTTCTGTGATAAAAGTTTTCGAATTCTTGGAAAAATAATTTTGTATATGTTTGAATTGATATCAAGCATTTGAATTTATATTTTCTGAATGATGTTTGAAATCGATTTCTCTTTTTTTCAATCTGCTCCAAATTAAAAACAGTGTTAAATCTACTACAACTTATAAAGGTATTTTTGTTAAAACATATGCTATCATTTTCACAATATAGGCTATTACAAGTTATAGTTGAAAGATTGAGATATATAATATCTGAAAAGCACTAGAATGTCAAGTACTTTCACAATCTAGTCTCTAACAACACCTATAGGGGCAAAATTACAATATTGTAATTTTTTTTCTCCTTATTTTCTTGTACTCAGAAAAATAGAATTTTATAATAACTTGTGAAAATGTTAATGGTTAATACTATGAAATTTGCAAGAAATTCGAAATGGAAGAATTTGTCAAGATTCTAAAATTGCACAATCGAAAACTTTTATGCAAAATGAACAAAAAATTTTAAAAAGGACAATCTTTGCTCATGTTTTTTTTAAAATTCCGGCATTTAAATCGTGTTAACACTCGGCCGCTAAGTAGGCAGAACATGGTAATACACACACATACATATATAAAGGTTACCATACCTAAATTTCGTAAACTTTAGAAATATAATAATAATAATAATAATAATAATATTATAAAAATTACAGTAAAAGCATAACCTCTCATTAAAAAGAACAAACAACAACAATAACAAAATGTTGGAATTAATCTATGGAAAGAGATCAATTTTTTCACGCCAACCTTCCAAGTCCGCCAAAATTTACAAATGCATGCGCAGTATGAAAAAATACAATACAGTGGCTTGTAATTGTTTAAAGAATCTTTTCTGCATAGTCTGTTAAAATGCAATGTTGTCAAACTATTTCTTGAAGCATGAGTTTCAATGAAAAGTGTGCGTAAAAATTTGATGTAATATAATATGGTTTTCCTACATAATAGTGTTTTAAAACCTTGTAGAAATAGAAGTTACATTTTATCTTGTGAAACAGAGCTCAGATCTCATATTGATCCAGCATTAAATAAAATAATCTATCTGTAAATATTTGCATTTGGTACTGAATATCAGCACAAATGAAAATTTTGTGCAGATATTCCCCTCTGAAGTTCTTTGCACCAAAATAAACTTTTTACTGTTTTATAATTCATCTGCAAGTCGTATAATGATTGTACATGGGAGGGGTCCTCTCAAAGTTCTCGAATTAAAATGAGCCATTGCAAAGATTGATAGCACTGTCTTGTTCTCCTGCAAATGGGTTTCTAGGACTGAATAGCCGTCACCCTACTTCCTTCCTTTATGGCACGTGCCCAGAGTGCCTCTGAACCAACCTTCGCGTGACTAATCAGTCCTGGACAATTCTCAAGGTTGCGTGAGGAAAAAAAAAAAAATCTGTTAAATGGAACCAAAAACAATATCTCCTGCTGAGTACAGTGATCTGTTTGTACAGGATATTCGCAGAAAGCAAAAGAGCAGGTGTGTTTACTGGAAACGAAAGGGTTGTTTCCTAGAATACAGTTTCTTAAAACAAATGTTTGCTTGAATTTAGAAATGTTAGTTTATAAGCACTGATAACAACTTTAATGTGCAACATCTTTGATCTGCAATATCAGCATATTGTATTTTATGGCTGTATAAAGAATATTTATTTTGCAGTATTTGATATTTACATTGAGGGATTTACAACACCGCATTCAAACTTAGGAGAAGTGTAGAGTTCTTAAAGTCGCAGGCCGGTAAACGTCATCGTTGTGTGCTGGCGTGAAGAAAACAGCAAGAAGTAAATGCTCAGTCATTCTACTAGCTCTATTTCTACAATACTGTTGATGAAAATAGTTCATTTTCAGAATGGAAATACTGGAATTTTGCTTTTTATTATGTCTTTCATAAATTGTATCATAAATATTAAGAAATATTCTTGTCTGAAATTGGGATGTCTTGGTAGTTAAGGAAATGAGTGCGAAATTATCATGATCCTTATCTTCCAGATTTTCAGATAAACTTGGAAAAAGAATGACGAGGTATTAGGTTTGGTTTGGTTTGTGTAGTTTAATGGCGCAAGAGCCATGTTTGAACATACTGCGCCAATCAAAAGGTAAAAGTATAAAAGACTTTAAAAAACTCATTTGTTAAAATGTAACACAAATGTGTAGAGATATAACTGCTCAATACTGATATAAAAATTGCTTTTAGTATCTATAAAATTAAGACTACGAGTTATGAAGATTTGTTAAAATGATGTCAAAACCAAGAACCTAAATAGCAAAATTTAACAAAAACAGAGTAATAAAATTAAATTCACGTAAAAAAAAAACAATAGATCTCAAGAACTTAAAGATATTTGGGTGGTATTTTTCACCCACCAAGTCTTGTAATGTGGAAGACGAATTAAAAAAAACGAACACGATAAGAATTAAATACAGGGTATTCTATCAGAATATAAATAACACTAAATTGAACTTGACAGATGTTGCACATAGGCACTATTTCTCCAATTATCAGATATTTATGAGTGAAGCGTGTATGCCCTATACGGAGACGAGTTACTGTATTAACCCCTTCAGGACCAGCGCGCCGGAAATAAAACTCAGTCACGGGACCGAACGCTCTGAAACGGAGCGTCACTACCGGCCAGCGCATTTTAAGCAGTTAAGCCTAATTTTACAAAAAAATTCTTATAAAATCAGTATTTTAATAAAAAGACTCCAAATTTATATCCCATCACATATTATAATCCACAAAATTATATTCCCTTCACATATTTCAAAACTTCTACGAAACACACACATAAAAAAACGCCGCCAAAACCGAACACCATTCATAAATATTTTACTCTTACCCCTTGCAATAATCCGCTGAATGTACTCCCCCATATTCTCCTAACGAAAAATAGCAATAAACCAGTCACTTATCAGTCAAAATATAAACACAGCGCGCAATAAATCCCAGACCTTTAAAGAGCCGTGATTCTCACTTTGTTTACATCAATAAATATATCAAATACAGAAGCATAGAACAGAAACTAATGCCCGTTCATGAAGGTCAAATACCATATGAGTCGACCGTTGTGAAAACCGTTGCCGTTTACCGCCATCTAGTAGCATTTAAAAATTCAAATAAAACGTTCCGATTTCAAATTACGCATACGCGACTCTGGTCTCTCCGTATCAATCGGAGCTCTTCGCGTGGAAGCGACGCTGGGCTGATAAGAGTGGAATCGCTGCGTCGCGTCCACGAGACCTTGGTCGCGAAGGGGTTAAGAAATAACGGGCAATGTGCGGATCATAAAGTTCACTCAGGGAGATTCAAAAAATTCCATTTTAGAACTGCAGAATATTGTAACTCAACAAAGAGTTTCTTGATAGTGGAACAACTCAAGCAGCAGCTCAACATTCGGTTACTTGCCCGTCCAGACAATATAGCAGGGTATATCTGTTTACTAAATAGCTCCTAATATTGGCTAAATGCAAGTGCTTATGCGCCGTGAAATTCTCTAGTACTTTCTATCAGGTGATGCTGCATCGTAAGCCAGTGCCTGTAGACTGTTTTAATGATATTATTTATCCATATAATACTACTTTGATATCTTTATGATACTATTCAGTCACTTGAGTTTCCTTAGAAATTTATATACCTATAGCCAAAATCTCATTGACATTAGTTAATAAGTTCCTTTATATCATCTTTTGATACTTGAATGCTGTAAGCAAAATCCGCGGACAGAAGTTGCGGTCTTGGTCTTCGGGAAACTTTCTCACATACTCTCTGTAAAGGATTTATCCCCATTCTATCGCATAAAATTAAGAATTTTGGGTAAGCCCGCGAATATCTTGCATAGAATCAATAGGCGGTAGTTACGGAATATAGATATTTTGGTGTAAAAGTAGAATTTTTATTGAATCGATCCAGAAAATGCTTCATTTTTCGGTCATTTGACAACAAAATTTGACATTTCAGTAGTAATTACAAGATATCGTATCAAAATTCGTTGATTTATTTAATTGCCTCTAGATGCATGTGACAATAGACATGGGAAAATAGCCAACCATTTGACGGATTTGGTTAAAAATGTATTAATGATCTAGATACTAATTTTATATACCACATTTTCTTTCTTAATTCATTTAATTGAATTCATTTGTATACTGCAAAAGCAAGACATAAAGGGCTTCATCTAAATGTACATACATAAATTATATTCGAAATTTGATAGATTTCCACAAATATTATCTAAATTCCATAAACCAAACTTCCTCCGCCCAGCTAAATGTTTTGGAATTCTCATTAGACAGACAGACATAATGCCAAAAAATATGTTTTTCTTATTCATTCAAAACTCAAGTTCGAAATTTTAATGATTGCAATACTTCCTCCATACTTTGTGCACAAAAAATAAAATAAAAAAGCGATGATTGATAACTTATCTCTAGAATGTACTTTAGTTCATTGAATTTCAGAATTTGATTCACGATTCTAAATTCTTAAATAAATAGAAGGACATTTAATACTGAGAACTATTATCTCAATCATAAATAAAAATTCTTGAGGCAATATGCATTTTTATATTTTCAAGGAATTCTAATGATTTCAAGTTCTGTGGCGAAAAGAAAACACATGCTTGATCACACAATCACTTATAACTAGGATTTTTAGGTTTATGATATAAATTTCTGTACTTCATTTACTTCTCTCAGATCACGTGTGTCTTTTAGGAATATCAGGTTTTTTTTGAAGTGGAAGTTCGAATTTGGTTTTTATAGTCAAACTGCATTTATTGCTATAACAAGATTAGGCAAATGCATTTCTTTGAAAATCTTACATCTAAGAACAATCATAGAGCTGGCATCTTGATTCTGCAAGTTTTTTTTTTTTTTTTAAATTACTTCCGATAAACAGTGCGAAAATATACAATGATCTGTTTCCAGATATTCACAATATGATGCGACTATTGTTATTTTTATTCATTTATCTTATTCAGAATGTTTCGTTATTACAACGAATATTACTAAAACTTTGAATACTCCAAATTCAGAAGATTTTAGACCATTCCAGTTGATCTAAAATAATAAAATTCCATGATTCATAACACCATCTTATTTAACCTGAGAAAAGTGGAACTATTTTTATTTCCAATGTTAGTATACAAGAATGCCTTCTTAATATACTTATTATGATCAAAACAATGTATGAAAATTAAAATTTAGTAGTTTCTCCAACAATAGGCCTATTAATTCAAACATTTTTTTAATTCTTTGAGTTATCCAGTTAGAACTATATGCTTCTCTCTAATGGTATAGAAATTAGTAACTTATCAACCCTTGGTTACACTCAGTATTGTAATCGCGTATATATCGGAAAAATAGAAAAAAATAATTGGACTTCATGCATCATTAGATCTGCACTTAATCATCTTGAGTAGCAGATGTCAACAATCTTGCCATCAACCAATCATATCAATTAATCTTGTTTTTTTTCGTTACACTGCTGAAGAGTAGTAAGTAAGAATGCTGAATATTCTTACATATCATCCACAATTTCATGAAATCCCTTTACTTTAAATAGTATGATTTCAAATTAAGTTTTATTTTTAAAGAATATTTTTATGTTATTGTAGAAATGGTTTCAATTCAAATACACAGGTTTTTAAATTTTCTGTAGTGCCTACTTAAAATAAAAATTATATATTATTATAAAATAGTTTCAGCTATTACAGTGTGATCAAATGCATGACGTCAAATTTTATCCTCAGATCAAAACTAATGTTAGATTACTAAATTGTTTATGCAAAAATGTAAAGAAAAATTAGCAGTATACTAGTGCTTTGTGTTAATTTGAATTACGGAAGTCTATACAAAAATTGTTAAAATCATATGAATAAAAACAAGGAAATTCCAATCATCCTACATCACATCAAACAAAATGAAATATCCTTGTTTATCTCTGACGCATTTAAAAAAACTCTGCAGACGTTCTGTTCTAAAAATAGTTGTTTTTTTTTCAAAAATCGGAAAAGAAAACCGAAAATATGGCGATTTTTTCCCCTTCAAATAGATTAATTTTTGCAATTTAACAAAATTATGACGTTAGAAAGCTGTTGACGCTGTTATAAAGAAAAATTTTTTTTTTAGACGCATTCCATTCAGAGAATTCTCAATATAACCAAAAGCTGTATTTCAATAAATCCTCGTTATATTCCTCAAGATTCAAGTTATCAATCTGAATAATTCTGTGGATCGTTTAAAACTTCTCTGCTATAGACAAGAAAAACTATATAAATTAACTATATTTTTGATGCATTCAATTGTCCTATGATATTTAATGTAATCTATTCCCCTAAAATGACATTTTTAATGTATGAACAATATGTAATTAAAAGTTTTGCAATTTGTAAATTTTTTATTGATTTATAATTTTTTTTGATAGGAATTTGTGTGTAAGTGTATGTGTTCGTGTCAACTGACGCTGAATTAAAAATGTATTTAGATGTTACGATATTTAACGTCGTAATGTTAATTATTCAACATTATGACGTTGATACACATTATTCATACGTTATGCGTTCTAAAAATAAAAATTAATATGTGTGTGGCTAAATATAAGTGAAGGATATGATATTTATCTAATTATCTAATTCCTTTTTGGCAACAATATTTTTATTAACATTGATGGGAGATACAAACAGATATTATTCATTGATAAATTTAAAAATATTTAATTAAATTTATGCTTTATATTATACTTTCTCCACAATCAATAGACGATTAGAGTTTCGCAAATTTCTATAAAACATTATAATTGATATTGAACAATTAACACTTTTTAATTTTGAATTCAAATGTACTTACATAGAAGTTACGAATATTATTTTTCGTATTGTAGCATGAATATGAAAAATTTTTTAATAGCAGAAGAAATAAATAATAAACATTATTAAAAATATTCTAATCAGTATTACGATTTGATTCTCAAAATTTTCTATAAAAAGTAGTATTATTAAACTTTTTTGTGTCATGTTTGTAAGTTTGGGTTTTTTAAGGCGCAATAGCCCTGATGTTGACCAAACTGTGACATTTTTGTGTCATTTCTCAGTTTAATGTTACCTAGAAAAATAAATATTTCTTTTTTAATATTTTAGCATTAATAAAAACATTAGAAAATTAATAAAAAGTAAAAAAAAAAAATTAAGTATCATTATGATTGCCATCTCGCTTGTACTTTTTAAAAATAAAACTTATTATTACAAAGAATTAATTACGAAATATTTTTAATTCTTAATTAAATGTACTTTGTCGCATAACCGATTTAATTTAAGTAATTCAACTTAATGATTTCTGGCTAAAATACAGTTTAGCTATATTAACGTCCCGTTTAAAGCAACACGGGGGCTATTGTGGGACGGACCTCGTAATTTTGAACCACGGTCAGATGACGAGGACGACACCTGAACTGGCACCCCCTATCCACACCACGCCACACCAGCGGGAGGACGATTGGCCTGACAGATTTAACGTGCAAGAGACCCCCTCACACGACGGATCTTCGGTGGAATCGAGTCTCGAACCTGAAACCCTCCGGTTCCGAAGCTGAGACCTTACCACCAGGCCACCGCGGCCCGGCTAAAATGCAAGAGATAATTTAAGGAAATTTTTTCTAAACTTTTTTTTGTAAATATTAATTACATTAAAATTCTTTTCTTATAAATATGAGCGTTATAATGTCAACCAAATAAATTTATTAGTTCCATATCAATTTTACGGATCAAAAGAATCTGATGTTCCATCATTTTGGTAATTACAGAAATTTTATCTATACTAAATGTTGATGCAACATACTTGTTTAAAAATTATGAGTGTTTCTTTTTGATGTCATAGAGAAAGATAAAAGAAATATTCGTATTAGCAGATAATCCATGGTGCGGATCAGATTCATGTAAATTTGTAATCATCATATTCATCATTCTATCTGAATGATCTTGATATTTGATCATATGAATTGTACATCGGAATATTGAAAGCTGATCGAATATTTCAGTCTGCTGTGCAAACAAGATACGGTTTTATGGGCTACGTGAACATTTTGTTTACATATTTCGTTTATGAACTCAACATCGATGATATATTAGTTTTGTAAGTGAAACTTGAAACCTAAAAAATGTCTTTCATTCATAAATAACTACTTACTAATATAATATATGTTAGAATTCCAACAGAGAATGATTCTATCGACTTTTGTAAATAAAAAATATGGAGATTTATTATGTGAAAAGATGTATTATAGCTTGTTTTTTAATATTGATGAGAGATCACTCAAAAGCAATAAAAACGCAAGTTATGATTTTTCTATTTTTAATGCTTTGTAATCATGATAAGAAGAATAATTGAATAGAAAGAATTTCAAATAAGTTAAGAAAATTGCATTTTTTTAATAGCATATAGCATTATTCTATTGATAAGTTATTTTAAATAAGACCAATTGCACTTAAATTTATATATTTAATCATATATTTTTAAATTAAAATTATTTTGAAATCAATCATTTTTCTCTAAGACAAATGAAATTAGAAATGATTTTCAAAAATTTCTTTTAAACAACTTTTATGTGAAAACGACATTTTTCCCATTGGTTATTTGGTTTTAAAACTTTAAATCTTAGTACTTCCACTCTTCATATTTAAAATGTAAATAATGGAAAAAAATTCTCAATATTTTTTATATTTTGTGTATTTTATGTATTTTTATATTTTGTTCAATGTTTTTATAATTTGTTAATTTTCCATACATGTTTTTTTAAACTAAATTTTAAATTTAAAAATAATTCTTATAGTAATTAAATTACTTAGGATTGATCTAATTTTAATGCAGTATTAAAGTATGTATATGAAAACGACATTGATTTTGCATTCATTCAATTAAGGAATTTAAATGATTTTTTTTTATTTCTCTTAAGAAATATTTTTTCGTTCCTTATAGCAATCGATTATCCGAATCAGTCAGAATTGCATTCAATTATAATAATTATTATTATCATTGGAATTAGAATGTAATGAATAATTGGTGTTTTGTTTATCAGCGCAAACGTATTTTTATTGTTTTCGAAGAGACTGAATTCTTTTTAAACCATTAAGAATGGTCTCTCCGATGCTTTTTCGTATTCTTTCTGTAATAAAGGTGTTATCTTCCTTCTCAATTACATAACATATTTTTTACGTTAGTCAAAGTCATGTATATCATTAGCTTCAGGATAAAAAGTTATGCAATAAGAATTTTGTTTCATGTTATAGGTTAATAAAAAATATATGTATTTTGGATTTCGGTTTTTCGATTCGAATCAAAATTTGACATGGAACTAAGATTTTAGACTCAAAATAACATGAAGATCTAAGTCGAAACGTTTTTGAATTATTCCGTTTACTTGCATATGAAGGCAAAGACCAGATGGTAAACTTCTTGTTGGATTTGGTTCTAAATTCTATACGGATTCCACTTTAGATACTGAATTCGAGAACTAAATCTAACTCTTTCTATTCTGTAATTATGGTGTTATCCTGCACTCGGATAGCCGAACAAACTTTATTTGAATAGATTTTCGCCAAATTTTAATAAATATCTACAAATACAAATTCACAGAAAGCTTTTTTTATTGTAGTTACAAACAGATAGATGGATATAATTCTAAAAAATATATTGCCTGATTTCGCAAAATCTATAACGTAGAGATTCGTCTAAACAACGAGATCGCAGTTTTTGAAAATTAAAATATTTCTCTTTCTTATGGGAGAAAATAAAGATTTCTAATCCCCACCATAGCGAATCATTTAAAACTTTTCCCAAAGTGATTAAATTTTCCTGTCTTGCTTTTTATCTGCAAGATCTCCAATAAAAATGTGAATATACCCTAAGTAGCTGACTTCAGTAGGCGATTCTTTATTTTCTAAAGTTAAATGATATATCATAAATTATTATTAAAGGAGTAACATAAAAGCAGTGGTAATATATTTAATAATTATCCGCAATCGTTACCAAGTCAAAGTTAAGAGCCTATTTTCTGCCTAACCACTTTTCCTCGTAACTAAGATCGATTCTTTTGAGGTCTTCAACGTTCAATGGGCCATTCCGAGAAAAGTGGTCAACGACAGAGAATAACAACATGACCATCGATCGGTCAGCATGACGTCACTCTTAGCCTTAATTACGTCCGGTGTGGGGGCGTTCCACACAAATAAGTCCATTCAATCTTAAGCTCGACATCTTATACTGACGCATAGTTCTGGCTTTTTCTTAGTATTTTTTTCATCTAACGCACAAGATGAATGTCTTACTAAGCAGCATTTTATGTTCAACTTTGTAATTTTTTTTTTGTTATTGGAAAAGAGATTATTTTACCATTTTTTTGTGTGGTTAGATTTATTTTTAGAGATATTTTTAAGATCCTTTTCAAAACACTTTTAATGTTACGTGGGTGTTCGATAAAATATAAGGTCAGGGGTTGCTCCTATTTATAGATGTTCGATAAAACATAAGGTCACATATACCTAATTAACTTTTATAATGGCTTGGATTTCTTGCAAGATATTTTATATGTACAATATATTATACTATATCTCATTTTTTTGAATACATTTATATTAAATCGTTTTTTTTTCTCTGTGTGTCTGTTCAGTACAAACTTTGCTGTTCGATTTTAAGCAACTTCTCGGTGCACTAAATGCTTAAAAATTTAAATATTGCTCAGAATAGGGCAACAATTCAATATTGACTCGACAATCTGATATTGCTTATTCGTTACTTGTATAAAATTCAAGTTTTGTTAACAGAAGAAAGAAAATGAAAATAAAAAAATCTTATGAGAGGAAACTATAATAATAAACATATTGTGAGAATTTATTTGATTTTTAGTCAGTATTTTACTTATAAAATGGAGTTAATTCGATTCCAATTTGATTCTTCTGATAAGTCCCAAAATGATACTTTAATTATATAGATATGTCATTACATCATCATATATTTATTTCGAAGTTAAAATAAATTCTGAACTATATATAAAAATTTTGGTGTTTTATTCATTTGTTAGAATATTGTTGAGGGTAGATTCAGCAATTGAAATCACCTTTAAAACAATTAAATTTTTTTCATATTGAATTTTATTTCTATTCGTCCTACCAATATCTTTCAGGTTGAGGCAATATAATTAACGAAATCATGATTAAATAAATTCCTAAGTAAAATAATAATAATAATAATAATAATTTTTAAAAGAAAATTGTATGAAAAAGGACTATCGTTGTTAGTGATTAAATTTTGCACCTGAGTTTTCGTATAAAATTAGAGTTTTGCAAAAGCATGGATCCATCAGATGTTATTACAGAATTTATTTAAAAAATGATACGGTTAAAATAAAAACTTGGAATTTATCAAAACGTGAAAAATCTTCCTAATGAAAACTTTGAATTTCAGTGTTTTGGGAATGTTTTACTCCAAAAAAATGAGAGATAAATTACCTTCTTGAAAACATTTCTCAATAAGAAGTATGAATACTCTTTTTTTAGAACAAGATTTTATACATAAGCCATGATTCTTTGAATTTTCTTTTGAATTAATGTTATATAAAAAACGTTTCGCTCATTGTTTGTCAGAATTACTTTTCCAGTAAGAAGACAATGAGTACCTGCTCCTTTAATGAAAGGTTTATTAATTTGATTTCTAAATAGACCTGTTTATAATTTGCACGAAGTCTGTTGAAGATAAATTTCATAATTTTAGGTTAAAGTAAGCTGATTAGATTGACATCCATCAGTCCACATACAAGTTTACTCTTCACTGACATTCAAATACTGAGGATTTCAAATGCCGACTCTCCTGACCCTAAAATCAAAGATATGACCGCCAACCACTACTTCCTTTAAATTATTAATAAAGACAATGAACATAAATTACAAGTCGTAAAAAAAGAAAGATTTTAAAGACAAATTACCTCAGTGCAAAAGCTAATTAATTTTAGTTAGTGTACTAAGATGTAATGACCCATCTTTGGCTCTTTCGGTTGGTTGATTAGGATTTTTTGGCGGAAGAACCACACTTGATCATGCTGCGCCCAGCAAATGGTAAAATTATAGACCAAATTACATAAAACACACATGATAAAAATAAAAGCAGAATATTATCAATATACAAATACCAAGCATAAAAGCTCAAATATCAAGGTTAAAGCAAGGTTAAAAAGGTAAATGAAACAAAGATGCAAAAAAGGCGTTACCTTGATGCAATGTAAAAGTCAAGCGTGAACGGAAGTTAAATACAAATGTAAATGCCAATGGATTTTTAAAAATTTTAAATGTTCGGGTGAAATTTTTCACCCAACAGATCTTGTAATGTTATTGACGATGAGTTAAAGAAGTGAAAACGAGATGAATTAAAATACGAGCACTCGATCAAAATATGTTTAATGGAAAAATCCGCACGATAAGCGGGGCACTTAGGAGCTTGGCTCTTTCGGAACGAACCTAGTAATTTGAATCATAGCTCCAGCGTAGACTTTTAATATATTTTTTTAAAAAAAAGATAAGTGATATAGCATGTTTATTTGAACTAAGATTCACTGTTTTCATTGAGACTTTAAAGTAATTTATTTTATTTTTGTTCAAAGCTCACCCTCCTCGCAGAGATGATCCAATACGCCGGAATGTTTATTACCAGGCGGCGACAACTCTCAGTTTACCCGGAGTGGTACCAGAATCCAATTTTGGTGAGTTGTCACAAGAGAATATATACCGATTGTTGTTTCTAGTTTTCTTATATTGCATGAAAATTGCATGAAAAATAGAATTATAGACTATACTTGAGCTCTAGAGGCCAAAACAAAGGGCAGTAGAACTCAACAGTGATTATTTATCTAAAACTATTATCTTAAAATACTGAATCGTAATTCATTGATGACACTAGAAATGCAAGTCATAAAGAAGTATGAATACTCTTTTTTTTTTGAGAACAAGATTTTATATATAAGCCATGATTCTTTCAATTTGCTTTTCAATTAATGTTATGGAAAAAACGGCTACTGAAAAGACACGGGTTCGTATTTTTTGGAATAAAACTGAGAGCTTCCAGCCTAATTCTACCATCTTAATTCGGCAATATTGAGTGCTATTGAAGAAATTATTTGTAGATAGGTCAAAATGTATTCAAAGGAATAAATGATATATATGGACTTATAACTAGGTTTGCAAGTTTCTTGGATTTGGATACAATAAATTTCATCCTTTATCTAAAGAATATCATTTATCAGAAAGAGTGTCATTTATTTAAATTTTTGAATTCGCAGTTTGGGAAGAACGTCTAAAATAAATTTTAAAATAACAGAAACTTAAATAATATTAATAACAATATTAAACTAGTTATTTATCGAAAATTCAGTGATTCTTAGTGATTTGAAAAGCGGAGAGAAAAGAGAAAGAAAAGTGTTAATTAAAATGAAGAATCATAAAAATGAAAGAAAAATCTGGTTTTAAGCATTTTATTTAGGTATTTGGGAAATTTTTTATGGAAAGTTCTCATTAATTAGAAAACTAAAGTTTGAAAAGAATTGTTCAATTTTGAGAAAATATTAGAAAATAAAATAAAGTTTCGGAAAAAGGATAATTTATGATAAATGCTTTTGTATCAAATTATTATTTTGTTTAACCTTTTAAAAAAACTTGAAGTCGGCAACGCGGAAAGCGGAGGTTGATTCTTTTTTCAGGAAATGCAAGAGGGAAAAATCATTCTACCTTTGTCATTTCGACATCCGATTTCATAAGAATTTAAGTTGTAACAAGGAAAGAGAGTGAAAAAGAAATTCCACGAGAGCTTTCCAATTCCATATTATGATGTAATTTTTCTTGCTGCTATTTTTTACTGTTTTATAATATTAATGCAATTACGATGAACAATTATTCCAACATTCTTGGGTTAAAAAATAGTCAAAATTGGTAGTTGGAAATCATTTCTCAACTTTTATATTAAGTACTAAAACCATCAATGATTTGAATGAAAACTATCAATGAAGATTTCTATTCCCTTATCATTCTCCCCCACCCTCTTTCCCAAACGGATAGTCTATGTATGAATTATGTCCAGATATTTACCTTCCTGTAACATATCTTATCAATGCAAATCCAATAAAAAATTACTCTAATAATTGTGGTCACAAAATATTACAGTCAAATTTATGGGTGACTAAACACAGGTAAAAGAGTTATGGGAATAATGATTTTTACTACCTCACTATTCTTTCCCCTCCTCCCCCTTCTTGAATTAGACTGGTCACATATAAGTTCTTTCGAGCTATTCATCTTCCTACAATTTATATTTTTCCAACTCAAAAACAATCAAAATCATCCAAATAATGGGGTATATAAGATAATACAGGGAAATATATAAAAATATTGAAATGAAAGAGGATTTCCGATTTTGGTTGATTGATGAAACATGATAACTATGGTTAAAGAAGCATAGCATAAATTTTTCTCAAAATTATACCATTGGATATACAGAATTAATAAATTTTGTAATCAGAAATCCGTCTAAAATTTGCTCCTGAATATTGGTTGTTGTGACCTTCTCATAGAAATTGCAGAATCACTAGTTCTATTCTATCGATGATCAAGGGAATTCGTTTTCCCGAGGCACATTATATTTATGTGCCTCAAAATTAGGGAATTTTGAAATATTTCAAAATTCCCTAATTTTTCCGGATATTAGGTTTGAAGAATGGAAATTAGAACGGCTGTAAATTTGTCATTTGAACTTAGTTTCTCTTCCTTAAATTCATTATCAAGGCTCTTTTTTATCCTTGAAGAAAGGAATTAAATGCGTGCGAAAGTAGAAATGAGTGATAATGTGTGAAAAAGTAAAAAATGGGGCCTTTAAATTATGTATATAATGATTATTAATTAAATTAATTAATTAATGTAGATTAATAATTTAATTACATCCTAGGAGTAATTAATGAATGAATAATCTCTTATCTCCACATTCAAATGAACTTTTCATGATGATTAATACTATTTTGACTCTTTCAGTTTGGTAAATCCCACAATAATTATGATACTTTTTAATTATTTTAAATGCGCTTTTTTTTCTGCATAAGTTATTTTTTCCTGTTCATTGGCTCCAACTGCAGTGTGTATTTTTAGCTACTGCTATGAATACTGTAGCTCTGTCTATTTCAAATTAATCAAAAGAAATGACATATAAAATCGGTTATCAGCATATTTTTCTAATTTTTATTTCACTTGTATTGATACCTTTTTGCATATTGAGTTTTGTGAAACTGTGACGTCTATATGTTGCATTGGTAGGTCATTTTTTTTTCTTCTGATCAATGACACTGAGTATATCTGATTGCTCAGAACAAATACAACGCATACAATAATACAAAAAAAATTTTGGTACACAAATAATGAAACTAAAAGCTTTTGTAATCAATACATAACCATTTTCATAATTTGTTCATTAAAATTGAAATAAAAAAACAAGTACTTTCTACTCTTAAACACACAGTTAAAAATAAAACGTACAATACTAGAATCGATTATTTTTTCTTATTCTATTTTTCATTGAAAAATAATTGGTGGGTTTTGCAGACAAAATAAGTATAAAATAAATAAAATCACTTATAGCAAATTCTAGTCTGGATCAAATTTGAAACTGTTACCACAAGCTTCAATATATCCATACACAATTTCACTTCATTGTATTATCAAGGTAAATTAGTAACCATGACAACTCAGATCCTGCACTAGATAACACATTGTTCGATATATTTCCATATCATTGGCATTTGTTGCTGTAGTAAGTGTTTAAGAAGAGTTATAAATATACGACCAAAGGGGGCATCTACATATATTTTGGCGTTGAATGTAGCACCAGTGAGACAATTTGTGATTTAAGAAAAGTATCGTGAGAATACAAATTTTCTTTAAAAATAAAAGCTAATTCAGTGTCATGACATTTAATTTCTTAAAAGTTTAGTTTGACTGACTCCCTATTTTGAAAGCACAAGAGAACTGTTTTAGAATGGGTCATTGAAAGTCTAAATATAACGACATTTTTCAAGTTTCCACGTCTCTATTTCTACAGCAGGAAGGATTTGATATAAAGATAATCAAGAGGGAACAGGGCCAGGATATGATTTACTTTTGGATCCTGCATACTCGCTAAGCATAGCGTCACCACTTGCCATTAATATTCACTTGAAGAAATGATAACATGGAATTTTCATTAACCTTCCAGTTGGCGCGGCAGTCATACCAACATGAAAGGTCGCGCGTATTTCTCACATACGCTATAGTAAAATGTAAATTTTCAAAAGTGTAACTGCTAAAATTATGTTGTAAATAGCTTAGGATTAATAATTACAATTAATTTAAACATTTTTTTACTTAAAAAGAAGCAGAAACAGTATAAACAAAAATTGCAATAACAATATAAAACGACCACTGGTGAACTGAATCGTATTGAAAATAATATAAATGAAATTGCCGATATTTTGACAGAACATTTTGCATATGAAATATAGAAGTGCAAAAAATAATACAGAATTTATGAATAAATAGGAAAAGTAATTGCCATTTAGATATGAAAAGGAAGATAATAGTTTCATTGTTATTTCATTGCAGTGTTGCAATTTGAGCAAATATGTTTGCTGATCTCCAAACATATAAATTTCTGGCAAATTTCACAACTGAACGTCGTGATTCTAGTTCATTTTTCTTTTTGGCAGGGTTTTTACCGTCTTCTACTTCTTTTAAACCTAATTCGTCTTTTCTCTTTAGCACTTTTGATTTTAGGTCACTTTTTAGAGATGTGAGGGCTTTTTTCAGCATTTTCCTTCGTAAATGCATTTGCCAGCTGTCGCCAGTCTAAAACAATAAGGATTTATTTGTAAAATCGTACAATATCAGATGTGACAGAAACTTACATGAACAGTTGCGCGTATCTCTAAAATACAAATCAGATCGGCAGAGACTTATTAACGCCACAAACTTACGACGACAACTGAAATTATGTCAAAGGGAGGGCGATAAATAGTCAATACAGGCGTTCCCAGTGTCACCAGATCTAAAGGTATAAAACGAAATTCATCTCTAGTGTTTCTCTCACATACGCGCGCCCGCTGGAAGGTTAATGAAACATTACCAAATCAAATAATTAAATTTAAAGGAATAAAATGATAATATGTTGATATTGCTGTGATAATTTTAACTCTATTTGGCCTAGCATGGTTACCCGAGCTATGAGTTAGAAAAGGATCTTAAAGAGGAAGGATGTAATACGTTATTTAATTTAACAGTACTGAAGTATCCAAGTATCTGAGAAAGAACTGTGAGTTTTGATATGAATGTAGGGATAAGCTATCTTTATAGGAAACAAGAGGAATATTTGCCTTTGATTGACTATTTTTGTCTATATTTGCTTTTGATATGGAAGAAAATCAATGAATTTTCAACTACCATGCCATGGTCAACATTCATCAGCTTATCGGGGTGTAAACTGTGGTTCTTAAAAGACCAATTAGATGATAGAACATATAATTAATATATGTTTCTTAGATACACCATGTATTAAGAAGTGTGATTTTAATGAGAATAATCGCTTGTAGAATGGAAGTTTTAACTCTGAAATATAAATCAACATACTTTTGTATGTTAGATTTAAAAAAATAGTTTGATCGTTGATGTAAAAAGAATTTTTACAAAGGTTTATTTTATCGCTAAGACACTCTTGAATTTTTAGAGTCAGTTATCAAACAACAGTTGCTTTTATGCTGATAAGTCAGTTTTGCTGTTAAACTTCATACATTTCGGAATTCAGATACTAATTCTGCTTTGGTGACCAACTGGTTCCCTGAACTATTGATTACTCTTAATTTAAATTAAATCTCTTATACATAGCCTATAGCTCAGGGTTCTCATTACAAGAAAAGACAGTTAACCGATTAAAGTCGATTGCAACGACATCTTCGTAATATTGAAGATTCCAAATGAATAATCTATACAAATTTTATGTCCATATAATGTAAGCGTAATTGGACAGCGCCCAAAGGCAATAGGTTAAATTGAACCATCGGGACGCCACGACAACAATAGGTTAGGATATGGTTGAGTATTAAGGACCAATACTGGTCACGACTCAACACTTCCAGTAGGAGGAATAGCCCATCATCCGCAGGAGGTTACTCATAGGCTACTCATCTGCGCTCGTTATCAATCGGTTACTCGAAACCCATCCCCAAAATGGAAACTTCTCACCCCTATATCTGAGGGATAATTATTTTCATTCATATAATTCAAAACTATTTTTAACAATACATCTCATTGCAATAATGAAATGTATTGCAAAAAAAATCATGCAAAATATTTTTTTTTTAAAATTGCCGAAATTCAGAAAAATTTTATGGCAATAAAATTTATGTAATCAAGAAAAAAACCTTTTCAAAATTTTAAAATGGTGTAAATATTAGAAATGTAGTAAGATATTTAGGAATTTATAGATTATAAATATCAATATTTTGCATAATTTTTAATTAACTTTAAGCAAAACAAATTCCTTGTTTCGACATGTATAATCCAATTCATTACAGCGATTCAAATTTGGAAGCTGTATGTGTCTAATATTCTATACCATAGAATACCAGCAACACATACAAACATGCAGAAAATGAGAGAAAAGGAGATAAATAGATAATAACTTTTTATTAGTATAAAAACGCAGTCAGGAAAATAAATTGTCGAACAGAGAAAAAATTCACCTAATCGATCGTGCATATTTTTAAATGATAATCGTTGCGAAATATTTTGTCAAATACCATTTATATGATAATTCTGAGCAGTTTACAAACATTATTTTGTGTATTAAAACCGAGGCGTTTTTATTAGCATAAAAATCATATCTAATGACATCTATGTTATATCACCTGCCTAAAATTCGTCATATACTATTTATGCAGGAGATATTGGTGCAGTATTGTTCGTGAGTCATAAAAAGAGAAAGCACCGTGATTGTCAAAAAATTCAACCTTCAGATTTTGATGATTTTCAGATTTTAGATCGAACTGAATTCGGAACATATTTTTGGAATTATGTTTATAAATGGAAACTCACTTTAAAAAATTAATTTTAATTAAATGAACCTCCTAACTCTACCTCCTTTCTCTATAAAATAACCTCCTTTCTCTATATAATTAGCAGTATCCTCACGGTTTCGCCAGTGGTGTAGCATCCAAGAAGAAAAACTAGCTTTAAACTTAAGTCTAATGACACCCGATATGACATGAGCATGTTACACCACATCAAACAAACATAAAATATATTTAGAAGTTATTAAACATAGCTACAAAACAATTTTTTATCGAACGAAGCTTTTTGGCAAGGTTGAATTTCCTTCTTTTGGGCAAAATGAGATTTGAATCGCTGTTTAAAACCAGACTTTTAAAAAAAGTATCGCTAATGCATACCACGGCTCTTGCTATTTGCTCATACGCAATTTTGCTTTTCGCGCATGCGTGGAATAATTAAAATCAGAGTTGTGAAACTCCCTTTTTTATTTTTATCTGACTTTACTGTACTAAAACCTTCCCCAATAAATGCTCTACAAAATGGTATAAATATCTATACTATACGTTGACCATTTCTTGAGATTTTGTGGTTCAAATAAACAGACGCATTCAGGAGGCTTCATTTTATACTATATATAGATGATAATTTTTCAAATTTTAATTTTTAATTTTTCTAGCTAACAAAAAAAGTTTTGGAGCTCAACCAACTTTGAGAGGAAAAAAAAGCTAATTGTTTTTCTAAATATCGACGCATGCGTAATATGATAGTGTCATGGTTGTTTCAAACTGGTTTAAACTGATTAATGACTTAAATTTACTAAGACAATTCTAAGAATCGGGAGGATGAATAATTTAGATATCAAGTTGTAGCTTTAGTTGGCGATAAATCGCCAAATATGACAAACTTCTGCATTTTTTTCCAATAGCCTAAAAGCGAAACATTGATAACTCAAAAGCAATAAATTGCCAATTTGTTATCACACTTCTATCAAATATTACATTTTTCATTTATTTTCTTTCACACAAATACGTGTTGAAAATTACATTTTTCTAGATTTAATTTGCAGAAGTAATTAATCAGAACTTTTGTAAATGTGATGGCAACAAATTAATAAGAGCTAATTTTTTGCGATCTCCTGCACATTAAATTTTAGTTTTATTTTGTGCAAATTTAATTGCTGAAAAATATAATTTAATTATATTTTTAACAATTCATTAACAATAGAAATTTAGTTTATAGATCAAAACATTAGACTCATTGAAACGATTTTTTTGAATTTCAATATGATGTAAAAATTAATTTTGCACTGTAATATTTTCACCAACAAATAATAAAAGTTCACAATAAATTTCAGGCTTAAGTAATTTGCTGTCTATGCATTTTGAGACTTCAAAAACCTCAAGTCAAAACAATATCATGTTCTCATATGATAATAAATTTCTAAGAATTTATCAATATTATTGTACATATTCCTTAGACTGAATATGCACCTCAAAATGCTTTTACTACAAATGTTAACAATTTGTCCATTAAGAGAATAAATGCAGCTTTTTCTTTAAACAAAATTTGGTATGTAGACTTCATTCCATAGCTATAGATTTAAACCAAATTTTAAATTCTACCTATCAAAATGAACAAATCCGAAGTTCCTGCTCGATTATACTGCGAAAATATATCCAAAACCTGCAATACTATAGAACGAGATGGTAGAGAGACAAATATTCTTGCTGATTTCAGATGTTTTCGAATCGATTGAAACTTTCTGAATACAGAAGTTTTTTTTTATCAATGTAAAATCAAAGATAAGATAAAAAACTTCGTGGGAAATTTGTCTTTACTGATTTGTTCGTCATTTAAATATGCTGTTATACTCAAGAAAAGAATAAATGTATTTTTTTTACCTTACTTTTCTAGAATGTGAATAATCATTTATTTTCCATTATTATGAGTAAAATCTATATCCACTAAATCTTTCAATCAAGTATCGAGCTGTAATATGTTTTATATACACTCTTATCTTTACTAGCAGAAGAGCGTTGACTATTGCTAGCATTCTGGGCAGTTATAAAATATATTATTAATTTTGTAGTTATTGATGTGAGGTATTCGACCATATTATAATTTTATTAGTAGTGAAAGTTTAGTTTATTAGTTGGAATATAAATAGTGAAAAAATATTTCTAATTTAAATTCTAATTATTTCCCTGATTTTATATTAATTTTGTCCAGATTAAGATGATTCTAAAATATTCTCTTATTTCCTGATCTAATTCCTACTTTTTATTAATTATTTTCAATACATGCTCTAGAAAACTGATGACTTATGCATTATATCATTCTTTGAGCAAAGGGATAATAATCAATTATGCTTTCAAAATTATTTTAAAGATACCTAAGATTCCCTTTCCTAAATCTACACGTCAAAGAAATTCATATTGAGATTTCATAACAAAATTACTAAAAGGAAAAATTCGGCTTCTTTTGCTCTCGTGTCGCGATGTAGCCTGATGTATATCTTATCGTTTTTCCTCCGTGATAAATATACCTCGCAGTATGGAATAAATCTGAGATAAAATTCCATCGGCCACGTTCTGTAAATATATATAGATATATAACAACCCATCATGCCAGTTTCAGATTGCGTCAGTGAACGTTTTTACAACTGCATTAAATTGAGTGCTTCTCTTAGCTAACTAAAGGAGCTTCAAAATGTTCATATAAATGTTATAAAAAGGTTTTGTGAATTACTAAAAACGCCATTTGTTCAGAGGTAGGAAGATATAAAAGAAATAAAAAAGAAGATGGGCAATGCAACAGATAAAAAGAATTGATCAATTGAATATGCAATAGAATTGATCAAATAAAAATTTTAATCACGTGCAAAAATAGGCTTAATTACAGCAGATGGATAATAACATTGACTTGATTACTGAAATCGCTATTCATATCCTTCAAAACAATTATCTCACTTAAATTGTCTTCATTTTATCTCAAGAACCCAAAAAGTTATATTTTTAATGTTATCAAATGCATCTCTATACGACCTTCCCCTTAATTTTACTAATACATTTTTTCAAAACGCTGCTTGTAGTGTTATGATGGAATTCAGTTTTATTAATCAAAACATTTACTCACGTGCTTTGAATTATTGCTTAATAGGATTAGGATTTTTGTATCCGCTTTTATTTCGTAGTATATATACTTTTTAACTTGCAGTAAGTTGATATAATTCGGCCTTTCAAGTAGCAGCAAATAATATAATAATTTTTTTAATAAATGCAATGCCATATCAATTATTTAACAGTCTGAAAAGTTAATAATTCGGGGGAAAACGCTGGCTGTCAAAGACTGCTTGTATGTATGGACACAACGTTGATATTTTTATACAACTTTTGGAAGAAGAGAATAAGAGCTTGAAAAGAGTGTACTGAACGTAATGTAAATTAACTTAATTTTGAACGTATTAATTACGTGTTGAACGTAATTAAACTTTTTTAGTTTTAGGGGAAATTGTAATGTTTTAAGTAAATTAATTACCTAATGTATTTGATATAGATGGCGATTTCATCAATAGTAATAAAATCTTTGAAAAGATTAGATATTTAAAAGTATTTATATTAATTACTAGCCGCCTTTGGCGACCAGCTGGTTCGCCATGAGTAATGCGTTCTAAAATTTCCAATTAAATCATATATTTTTTAGCCAAAATTTAAGAAATAGTTTAAGTTAAAAGATTCAGTTATTAGTAGTTAAAGAGTCGGTAACTTTATTAGGAAAAACTTTTTGAGTTTAATGCTCTAATAATTTATCAATTATGCTTCCAAAATATTAAAAATGTTTTTTAGGTGATATTGCCAAAATGTTAAATATGTTTTTTAAAGAAAGCGAAAAAGGGAAAAAATTATTGAATTAATGATACAGATATTGCAAACGATTATAGAAATATGCCATTAAGTCGGGATTTCAATGCATATCCTGTCTAAATTCAATCAGGTTTACTGTAAATAAAGATAATTTATGGAATTAATTATATAAATATTGCAAACGATTTCTTAGAATCCTTTGCCTTGCATTTATTTTTATAGAAGATATCACATTTTATATTTCTTTTATTTTATCCAGTCACGTGCGAAAAGTTGTATTTCTTAAGATTTGATTTACGTTGTTTTTTTCATTTGAACTTCCGGCATTGTTTTATTTTATCCAGTCATGTGCTAAAAAAAATATGGTTAAAATATTTCTTTAAAAATTCGTTAAAAATAGAAGCTTGAGTTATACATTAAAACACTGACAACATTAGAAAGTTAATTTTTTTATCTTTAAATTGATGTTAAAATCATGTTTGTCCGATAATAATTTCGGAAGTTATAGCGGAAAAACGTCGAAATTTCGCTTAAATTTTAATTAATTCAAATTCTAATTAAAAATTCGAAAAAAGGGCTCCGAGGTGCACATTCCCGACCTCCAAGGTATACATGTACCAAATTTGGTAGCTGTAGGTCCAACGGTCTGGCCTGTAGAGCGCCAGCACACACACACACACACACACACACATTGAGCTTTATTATAAGTATAGAAGAGTTTTAGTTATGAATTCTTTTATCAATCTACATGGAACAGAATATCGAACTATTTTTAACTCATTTTTGACATGTTTTGTCAAAACATTTATTTTTTTGTAGAAATAAACTGAGCAAAAATTAAAAAAATGTAAACAATTACAACTCCTCTCTTTTTTTTATGAATAAAAGAACATCAACATTAAATAAAGTTGTTTTAACGGTTATTTTCCAATCTCTTTGCTTTTTTATTTAGTAATATGTTTTTAAAATGTCAATCGATTGACCAATGTAGGTAGTGAGAATGAAACGGCCACCACCTCATCGCTTATTTACCAAGAATTACACTCAAATGAAAAATCTAAACTCAATTTGGTACGGCGTATTCCACATGCGCACCAGTGAAACACGAGAGCATCCTCTATTATTCTGTTGGGAATCAATGTGACAAGGTGCTTAGGCTCTCCCTACTGTTCTGGCTAGACTAAAAGTGACCACCTGAAGTGTCTTTCCTTCGAAAGAGGAAGAAAAATCCACTCCACTTTTAAAAATTGCAGTGACCATACAGCTTCACTGGATCATATTCTGGGCTGTATCGAACTTTCTAAGTAAAACTTCACATAAAATCGCCTTGGTGGTTAGCAACCTACTAAAGTCGATCTATCATATGTCGGATCTTTTGAGGATAAGCAAAAACAACAAGGATGTTGATTAAATAATAAAATTTTAATTATTAGCATTTTCTTTTCTTTCAGATGCCGATGCCAATAGACTCTCATCCCATTCCAGAAGAGGTGAAAGCCTCATCAAAATGCATCCGCCAAAGAAACCTCAGGTCAGGCTTCCCTTATGCTTATACTGATGACTATTTTGCATGAAAATCTGAAACATATATAAATTGTACAATCATTAACTGTAATAAACAAAATAAAGAAGCAGCAATGCAGAGATAAATCATTTTGTAATCAAAGATAACTCGAATTCATAATATTAATTAGATTATTAGCATATTATTAAGAACCATTAAATTTAATTTAGTTTAATTAATATCCCACTTTGAAGCAACATTATGCCTATTTTGGAATGGACCTAATATTTTTTACCTCTGCCAGATGTCGAGAAAAACATCTGAGATGCCATCCTACTCTCCAAACTTCCGTATCGAACTGTGGGAGGGCATTTGATCCAATGGATTAAAAGTGTTCTAGGTCTGCTTACTAAATAATTCGAGCGTGAAATTAGGATTCAAAGTTGGTACATGCTGGACTCGAAGCCGAGGCCTTATTATCAGACATCCATCGAGAGATTAATTAACAGTTCTGAATATAAACCAGAAGTATTTAAATTTCAATGGTTTGGCCTTACATTGGATTTTTCCAATGTAATTGGAATTTCACTTCCATACAATTTTATTGTTATCTTTTAATTTGTAAAAGTATCCTAAGCATATATAAATATAAACATATGCTTGTAGTTCCGCATGATGATGAACTTGATACGATGAATGTCACAAAATAAATATTTAAAAAATTCAAGCAATCAAAACAAAGTAAAAAAATGATTTCATAGGTTTTGATTTTCGTGAGAGCCTGCGACATAGCTCACCAGCACCAACCAGAGAATCGATTCAAAAATTTTACTTTCATATAAAAGTTCGTGACCTCTAGATGAGTCGTTAGAGGTCACCTGGCTTTCTCCTATTTCAATTTTCCAGAAAACTTGAAAAGTGTCTATTTCATTTAATATTTTCTGTACCGATTTAAAAGTGCGATAAAAAGAAAGCCTACATTTCAGGCTATTTATTTCAATGTTGAAAAACATTTGCAATCCCATTTAAAGATTTGTTTTGCCTTTCAGCGGTTAGAAGATTGGGATATTTTGAAAATAAAGCCAATTGAACCAGACGTCGAGATAACAAACACAAACGTGAGTATGAATATTTTTATAAAGAATTCAAGTTCACTTCTTATTGTACTGTAGAAAAAAAATTATCAAAATGGTAATATGCTAGAAAAAAAGGGTCTAAACCCGAGTATTTAAATTTTATTCTACTCATGAAAAATATTTATAATTACTTTTTACTTCTCTTTTAATAAATACATTACGCTTTTATAAGAATGACACATGTGTTGTTATTATAGAGATTTTATACAGAAAAGTTTATTAAGTTTTTACACAGAAAATGCTTAAAATTAAGCATTAATCATAAAAGAAAAAACTTTTATCCCTATTCCGAGTATTAATCATACATAACTTATTTTTAATGATTTAAGAGCGTGAAAATGAATACTTTTTTAAAACATAGTTAATAGTCTTTAAATATGCTGATTATTTTTGAATAATAGATGCTGTATTGTGAACCAGAATCAAGTTCATTGAATGTTTTTTTATTAGTGTTTTGACAAACGAAATAAATTCAAAGATTTTCAATAGAATGCCTTTCATTTTTAAAGGAAGATAGAATTTCTCCATATTCTTTTTCATGTATTAATTAACCCCAGTCGATCTCTTATTTCTTCATGTGTAAATAATTCTGAAATTATTGTATTTACATCACAGTTCAAATACACACCAAAAATTATCCTTTCACGAGTTTATTAATTAATGTATAATTAAAGCTCTGGATTGTATAAACGAAGTTTCTGTCATTACAATTGATTAGAATGAATAAGGGCTGCGACGATATGATATACAAATGAGAAACGTGTAAAAAATGCTTTATTGTATTTAAAAAGATTCAATTTGAAATAGGAAATGAAGATTAAAAAGTAAATTTCCTCCAAAAAAGACAAAAGCAGTTTTGAACTAGACGTGATTTATTTTGAAGAACAACTACTAGCATTGTTTAAATAAAACATCTTTAACAAATTCTTTGTATTAAATCATGATTACTGTGGCATGACATTAATTCATGATGGTGTCTATCAAATTCAAATTTATCTTTCGAAATTTATCATTTATCAAAAAATATTTAAAATATCAACAACGATCTTTTTTTCCAAATTTTGTATTTTTGATTTGAAAATGTACGCAAGAGTTTATATATCAGATAAAAACTATTTTTCAAGATTCTTTAAATCATTTTTAAGTTTTGTTCAATATTTTGCATATTTAGTCTTACTGGGATTACAATGTCATCTTTAAAAAAACTTCTTAAAAGCATTTGCATAAATCATTGTAATAAAAATATATTAGTGATTTATTTTAGCATATTTATATATTTTGTACATATACGTATGTACAGAATTTTAATTTTAAGCCAAACAAGAAAAATACGTAACTATTATAACTATGGCGCAGGACGTATTTTAAGATATGAATCGTATCAAGAAATTTCATATTGAGAAAATTATAAAAAATATGCAAAATATCTATAATATCGTAAATTGAATTAAAATATCTGTAAAATTAAATGAATTAAACTACCTATAGTTGGATGAAACCATATGATAGAATTAAATTATCTTTGCATTGATAAAAATTCATCGAAAATATGCCATATATAATACACTAGAAATACAGATACTTTTCTATGGCTTTTATTTACAAGCAAGTTAAAAAAAATAGTTTATTTTAAACAAAACACAATTGATTATGTGCGACTTTCACATGTGATCACCTTTGAACTATACACTTTTCTGGCAACTTTAAAATTCTATCACATTTTTGATGCAATGTTAATAAAATGTCAAATTAATTTTTTCTAAATAAAAACGTGTCTTCATTTTTTTCAGTGATCGCCACATTGGCATGCACTTTGACAAGCATCAATTAGAAAATATTAATTTTTTTTAACTTCATGAAAGCATTTTTGTAGAATTCAAAAATATTACCTTGAAAAAAACCCTTACTATAAAATTAAGTTATAGGTCATTGATAAAAGGCGCTATATATAGCCTGCTAGGGAAAAAGAAGTAAAGCATTATGTTGCTTTTAATGCTTTTATTTGACAGAAGAGGGTTATAAAAAATCCCTCTAATTTGTTTTTAAAAAGTAGTTAATACTTTTAGAGGCAATTTATTTCAGCATTGCTTCTAATCTCACTATGCTTCATAGGCTTAAATGAAGGATCACTTAGTTGCTATGACAACAAGGTCGTTTACCTCTTTTACGGCCTCACGTCATAAACAATGAGCTTCAAATTTCCACCGGTTTAGTTCATATTCTGAGAAACTTTAAATATAGGATCAAGCTACTGAAAATGGCTTATCTTCAAAATGTTGTTGCACTTTTGAATTTCTGCTAAATATTATTCGAATTTATAGAAGAATATGTGTTTTTCGAGCTAAGTAGTTACGAATTTTGACTTTTCAAAATGTTAGAAATCGTAAAACTTTAAATTTCAACTAAAATATAAGTTTTTAGTTGCTCAAGTAATTAAAAAATAATTCCGATACTTTTCTCGCATCAAAAATAATAAATTAATTCGAAATCAATTTCTGCTAATTATTTAGATCTATTTTATTGAAGAAAATACATTTCGAAATACAGTTTTTCAATTTTTGTACAGTTATTGTAAAAATATTTCACATTGTTACATTTGTATTAAATAAAATTATTTCCCCAGATCATTTTTTAAAAAAATTTAGATTCGCAAATGTATATTTAAAATAGCTGAATTTTTTTTTATATTTTAGCTACAATTTAGAATTAGATTTCCTGAAAATTTTGAAAAAAATTATTGCAATAATGCATAAATTATTTATTTCTATAAAATTATATCTATCTTCACTCAAGCCAAGAGAAAAGTTACAGAGTTACAGTTAAAACTTTGATGTATGTGAAGAAATATCAAATCTATAAATAACACAGAAATAAATTCTTTTTTTTCTGATGATTTCTGGCAAACTTCTAATTAAATAAGAAAAAAAAAATCAAAAACATAATCTCCATCCTCCACTCACATTATCTATATTTACTTGTCTAAACGGAAAATAATTAAAATATAGATATCATGGTTTGTTTCATTGATTTGATTCGTTTTCTTAAAATATATAGTTTAAGATGTGTCCTGGTTGGACACCACGGGCAAATAAATAAGAGAGAAATGTTGTGATGATACAATCGATTTTTTAAAAAATTAGTTAAATTTTAAGGTATCCGACTACGTTTAAAGGAAATATTTTTAAAAATTGGATTTTTTAAAAACTAATTATTGTTTTTAGATGTATTGTCAATAATAAACAGTATAAATACAATAACAATTAGTTGAAAATATATTTTGAGAAATAAGAAAATTTCTAATAAATTTTAATGAAATTTTAACCATAACGGTTCACACTCTACGCAAAATGGTGCTGCAGCAATCCTATTTTTCTTTGCACACAAGTTATAGAAAATAATGATGAAGGAACTGAATCTAAATCTGAGCAAAATATAGAGATGCAAAAAAGTTATGGGTAAAAGTATGCGTATGTATGCATTTTAACCATAAATTTACAATTTTTTTTAAAAAAAACACCGATAAAAGAAGAATTATTTCACCAAACATACAACTTTTGGTTCATTTCATTGCCCATAGCATTTAAAACACACTCTGAAATTTATATGTAAATACCTGTATTAGTTTTTGAGATATTATGTTAACGATAAAGAATTTTTATGAACATAAAAACTTTGAGAAAATTGAAGCTAAAGACAAATTTTAGTTGAAAAATCTGTGATCCTAGATGGTAAGTCAATCCTTCCTTTTCTTAGGAAAGACAAACTGATTTGGGAAGAGAAATGTCTGAACTACAAGAAATAATAAGAATTAAAAAAATCGCCAATGTGATCGACAATCAGTATTTTTAACGTTGTCGGATACCTCTAAAGCATCAAATTTAATGTTTTTCATTGAATTTTGGAAATTAGATAAGTAGTATCAAATTAGATTTCACTATTTTGTGAAAACGATACAAAGACGTTAAAAGCGACCTGAAAATCCAACTTCTTGAGGTTCTTTCTTCATGTGATTATTTTGTCTGCAATTCAGCTCATTCGTATGTTTCACGTTAACTTTCCTCCATTTAAAGGACAACAAACTGAAAATTTCAGTGGCAATAGCCTTTGTTTCCTGATCTAATCTGCAACCAGGTATACAGGCATTGTTCTTAAAACAATTGTATGTGGTCTCCTTTTGTGAAATATAGACTTTCTTAGGAAAAAATTATTTAGACCTTTTTTTAAGACAAAACAACTACTGCATTGAATTCAGACAGAAATTTTTGAGTACTTCCTGAAACTTCAAACTTTTCTGTATCTTCATTTATTATTTATTGTTTTTTTTTAAATTCTCTTTTCAGATGTTAGCCCTTCTTTGTGTAAAAAGTAATTAGATTTGTTATTGGAGGGGAAATATGGAATTAAAAAACAATTAACAACTAATTTCCTATTCATTATTTTACACTGTAGCTAAGAATATGAAGTTCACACAATACATGCAATAATTATTGTATGTATGTATTGGGTTATATATACATGTAATAACTATGTAAATATTGTGTAATGCATACAATAATTATGTATCGTATACATTGTGTCTATATACATAAAATTATTTTCAATAATTATGTATTGTATACATATATGCATACAATTACTTTCCATAATTATTGAAATTACAATATATCATATATTTTTGAAAATGCTATATTTCTTTATATTTTACAAAAATATTTGTATTCCAAAATTAGCGTATTGGTTAGTTTTTAATTGGTCAGCTTTAAACAATTCATTTTCGTGTCTAATCAAAAGCATAGTTAGTTATTTGATGATCGGATATTTATATCCAAAAATAATACAATCTCATTCTCACGTGGTATACATCAAATCGCTTGAAAAATTTTATTTTTGAAGCCATTAATAAATTTATAGTTTGTTCCCTACAATGTTTTTAATTTTTTGTCTATATGGTTGCTTAGATTTCTTGTAAGCTAAAGCTAAATAAGGGTAATTCCATTATAGCCATTACAAAATATAGACGCACTGTTTTCCCTAATATTGAGCTAGTGTTTCATTATTTTAAAAGAGCTGTTTTAAATTTTATTTTCAAATTATTAGAAATGAAGAGACTAATCAAAATATTATTCATAAATAATTTTTTTATTTACTACCATGAAAATACACCATAATTTATATTACGTAACAGTGGATCAATAAACAAAATTCAGAAATAATATTTTTACATCAATTGTTATAATAACCATGCACAAACTATTTAAATTTTGAAAAAGATTCAAATTAGCTTACAATAAAAATATTGTCAAAACTGTTATTGATATGACAGAGAAATAAAAATGACATTTTAAAGACAAAGAAAATGACGACAGAATTACAAAAAAATATCCAAAAAATGCATGTTGATCAAAAATCAATATAGTATATAAGTTTCTAGTAATCATATTCATACACATTTACTTCTCAGGACAATAAAACAGATTTCTTAACTTCACTAAACACCGTCACTTCAATATAAAATTATAACAGATTAAACAGAAATGAAAGTTCGACTACTGTTTATTCATTTAAAGTTATTTTTCTAAAAGCTGCAAATAATTCTAAAATTTCTTCAAATTGTAGAAAGGATTTTTACTATAAGGTCTTTCGTATGCTTGAATTTCTCCCTTCTAATGATGATGTCCATGGTGATGATGGTGGCCATGATGGTGGTCATGCCCATGGTGATGATCATGGTGCTCGTGATGATGATGGTCGTGATGGTGGTCATGATGATGATCATGATGCTCATGGTGGTGGTGGTCATGATGTTCGTGATGGCCATGATGATGGTCGTGATGATCATGATGATGATGTTTAGCCTCTGTTGCAGGCTTTCCAGATACATACTGGATAACGACGACCAAAGCAATAGCAAAGAAGATGATGGTGGCAGACTTCATGATGTCTAATGAAATATACTGAGAATGAAACAGGTGTTTCAATTATCGACTGAACTCGAGTCAGGAATGTTTTGATTGTCTTTCAAATCAAAAGATTCGTCTTTATATACCAAATTAGATAATAAGTTTCAAAATAGATGTGTCAGATTGTGCTAGGGAAATTCAGATGAACCAATCTGCGGTTGACAATAAGCCAATGACGAAAATCTAAGATTAAAAATATCGCTGAATGTCACATGCCCCAAAAAGATTAGTTTCCATTGTCTTATTTCAAGTCATCAAATATTTTTTATTGAATGTCTCACACTTCCAAATCAGCCGTTTTAATCTAAATAGCAGCTGAAGCGGAAATGGTGTTCACATCATAGCATTCTCAAGAATTAAATAAAGGAAAAAATAGTATTAAATAACATATACAACGAATTACTCAATTATTTTGTAATGCATAGAAACAGTAAAGAATACTATTATATTGTTATTCCCATTTGATTAATCGAACTTAGTTAAAGCATCAAAAATACAATTTAACTGACTGACGGTGAATTATATTTCTTTACAAAAACACATTTTTTAAAATAGAAATTTTATCCATGAGCTGTTAACTGTTTAATACTTACAGATAAATCTTTTATTATTTTGTTTAGTCAAACACTTTCATAAGATCCTTATATTTCTAAATTGAACATGATTTGCTCACATTTTTCATAGAACTGGTATCAAGCTGTATTAACCCTTCACAGGTCAAGCGGATTACAATAGCAGTTTTAAGTGAATTTGATGTTTAAAAAATAATTAAGAAGTGCCTTGTTATGTTTAAAATTGATTAAAAAATGTTGATTAATTATTTTGGAGTTTTATTTTGATTTGAAAATGAACTACAATTGTAATCCGTGGGACTTTTTACGTGACTTTATAGAGCGCGATCGGTGCAGGGTTAAAGAGCAAAAGAACTTATTGCACGAATGAAGATAAAAGATATTCCGTACTCGCTTATAAATATGGTATTATAAAAAATAAATACAATTCTGCGATACTATTTTTCATTGTTAGAATTCTAGTTAAAAGAATATACATAAATTTTCCAGTTGAACATTACAGATTTTAATTCACAAGAAAAGGAAAAAATTATAATTTATTTTTGAAAATTCTAGATTTACATGCACTAATATGAAACCAGGTGGATACGTATTTTACTCATGAATTCAATATATTATTGGTCATACTAAATAGCCAATTTTGAAAATCTGTTGTACAAGGCCATCTTTTGCCAAATGGTGACCGTCAAAATCATAGAATTAAAAGTGACCCCTAATATATATTGATTTTTATCTGAATGTCATCACGAAACATCATTTGGTTAGATTTCATTTCTGTTGTCTAAGCCATGGAGAATGCATTTGAATTTAAACACTGACCTGTAGTCATCTAGGCGTAAAGTCTAAAACCTAATTGATATCGAAATGTAACAAACGTTCCTTGTGCACATGGTATTAATGCTATTTAAATCTAATGTTAAACATTCTCCCTCTAGAGTAGTGTAGAATCGGTTGTTACTTATGGCACTTAACAAACCCGCAGACAGAAAGCTGCTAGTGATTTAAGCCTAAATTTGCATCTCTTCTTTTTACAATAGCGCCAACTAGGGCCAAGAGTACGACTTAATTGCTTCCCATTCGTTTGCACAACCTCTTTTTACTGAAGGGGGGGGCATATTCACGTTATTCACAGACAGAATACAGAATAATGACCATGAACCATGCCCGTACTTGGACTGTCAGATCACGGGGAAGATACGTTAACCCTATGCCAGGACGCCGGCTGTGTAGAATCGGACATAGTAGGTGGTGCCTAGGGTAAAATATAATTTTAACGCCATAAAATTAGTGACGTAGATGCCCCAGATGCCAGTCCTTCTAAGAAGCTATTGGAACAAAACATTAGTATATTTATATAACTTAGAAATGAATTTTCAAAAGGGATCGAAGAAAAAATGTCTTTCCCCAGGTGCTAACTATATTTAGTAGAACTCTAATAACGACAAGAAAGCAATAATAATAAATAAAAGGATGTATTATACCCCAGATAATTGTTACCCTCATTATGCCTTTTATAAAGTCGTTACTAGCTACTTAGCAAGCATATATGAAACTTAGGCATCTTCTTCCGTATCTCAAGGAGTTCCAAAATTACGCGATACTTCTCAAATTAGAATAGAAATGGATAGAAAAAAATATTAAAATAATTAAACTGAACTGACCTAATAACACGTTAAACAAAAAAAGTCGAAATCTTCTCGTTACTTTTTTTAACTTTCCTATAATTACAATTAAATTGTTCAGATACACGACAAAAATTAGCTAAATAACTATTCAAATTATTAGAGGAATTTATAAAGGATTTGAAAGTACTTTTCTGTATTATAAATAGAGATTGAAAAATAAATTTACTGATATTTTCTTTCCTTAACTGGTGACTTAAGGTGCAATTCGATTTACTCTACAATGGTGAAGACGCCTTTCTTTTACATGTTACTCGTGCATTTTTGATGTTCGGACTCTCAGTTCCAAAGTGTTTCAAACTATGGTTCATTTATCACAAAGAATACATTACATAAATTTTGATGATATAATTTATATAGTCATCAAATTTACACAAAAATATTTAAGTGAATTTTCAAGACGAATGTAAAAGGTACATTTAACATTTGTTTTATGGTGAGTATATATTCAGCATACACAAACATATTATATAATATATATATATATTATAAAAATATATATTAGGTTGGTGCGTATGAAATGTCGGATTCTTAAGTGATTGTATAAAACTGCATATCTTTCTTCAAAAGCTGTTTATTCAATCAAAGTATGCTCCATTCGCTTCAATACACTTCTCCCAACGAGATTTTAAAGCGTAGATGCCTGTCTTAAAAAAATTTTGGTCTTTAGAATTAATGAACTCTGATATCGAGTTTTTTAGACTGTCTTCATTTTCATAGTGTTTGCCCCTTAAAAACAGCTCTAAATGCTTGAAAAAATGAAAATCGGTCGACGAGAGATCCGGTGAATAGGGTGGATGCTGCAAAACTTCATATTCCAGTTCGTTCCAGCTTATTTCGCTCTGTCAGTGCGTGCGGTACCCACTTGTCCATCTTCTTAACCTTGCCAATCTCAGAAAGGTGTCTCAATATCGTTGTATGGTCAACTTTCATCCTGATAGCAAGTTCCCTCGTGGATACGGCTGGATCCGCTTCCACTAGAGCCTTCAGGTCATCATTCTTCACAGACGTTTTGGGTCTTCCGCGCGGCTCATTTTGCAGTGAAAAATCGCCAGTCCGAAATTTTTCGAACCAACGCTGCACTTTCCGATCGTTAACCGTATTCTCCCCAAACGCTTGGTTTATGTTGCGTGCAGCTTTTGCAGCACTATTACCAAGTTTGTACTCATATAAGAAAATGACGCGAATGTCGGCAGAATTCATATCGGCAATAAACTCAAAAGAAATAACAAAAGGGAAGACCTTCGAGAAAACCTATTTTGCTGCTGGCAATGGACAATACGACTATGAATGAGGTTATGCCAAAGACAAAAGTATAACGAAAACAGGGAGACAAACGTCCGCATGTAAAGAGAATCCGACATTTCATACGCACCAACCTAATAATTTGTTTTTTCAATCTCTTACAAGATATAAAGAAGAAATAATATTAAAAGAAATATCAATCCTTTTTAGTAAAATTAAGCTTTAAAAAACACGCATTCACTTGCTCATTTTCTATTATGTTACTTATAAAATGTCACGTATACATAAATATGAATTAGTTAACTATAGTCGGAAATGTATTTTTATTACCACTACTTAAACGGTATATGAAACGCTTCCAGTAAAATCTTTTTTAGTACATCATTTCTCAAAAAAATATCGAAATGCCACGTAAAAGACTTCCATATAGCACGCGAAATCGAACTTAAAAACTCGTCATTAGAAATATATTTTCCATCAACAAAAGGTTAACCGTTTTATTAATAAAATCTTGATACTCTTTCCATTTGTTAAGAAATCTCAAATGGGACATTGCCTAAATCTTATGGTTTTTAATATATTCTCCTTATTCTTTCTCATCTTATTCATTTTGTTGATTCTAATGTCTATGTATAAAGTCCTCTTTTCATGCAGACACCATTTTCTTTTAGGTCTTCCATTTTCGACCCTATATTTCTTAGAAAATGTTCTGCTCTTAAATATTCTGGTGGTATCCTTTCCCCTGTCAGAATGGCTATTCTCGGTTGTGCTTTTTATTGATTAGCTTTTGTAGAGCACGAAAGAGTGTTTTCTTAGTAAGAGGGTGGCAAAGACGAGATTCGAATGTGAATGAGTTAAGATCTTTATTCTAGAATTTTCAGGTTTTTTTTTTGTATTTCAACTTCTTTGAAAGGGTTATAAAATCCCTTTTTTGTTGTTTCTAATGGCGCTTGTCATAGACAAGCTCGCTGACGAATTGTCAGTGATTTTAAGTCGAGAGAGTTTCTCTTGTTTTTCAGTAGCGCCACCTAAGTCCAAGAGTACGTATTACCTATCCACGCGTCAAAACCCTTTTTACAGGGCGGACTTCATTCATGCATTTCATTCACTCATCCACAAATCGTAATTTAGCCCTGACTCAAAAAAATAATCTTTGAACCAGTGTCCCAGTCGTACTCTCAACATAAAGGACTTTATGACCTGACTTACGTGTTGATCCACATGGAGACATTATATATATATATATATATATATGTCAACCCAGGGCATGCACAAAACCAACGCCCAACTAACTAGGCTATCTCGGCAGGAAAATCACTTTTTTACGAATTCAAAGTAGTTGAAAATTTCAAAGCAGTTTAGAAAATCAAATCCACTAAATTTATATATTAAATCGATTACGATAAATTTTCTCTAACATGTTGGCTTCTAAGTGAATAATTGCTATAAGACGATTTTTGAGTGAAAATAAATAAAAAATTCGAGTAAATTCACAATCGAATAAGTTTCAACTAATGATTTTTGAAAGTCATAAATAAAAGTATCTTCAAATGTATAAAAACAATATATTTGATGATGTTAATGATTTCAGCATTTATAAATATTATAAATCTCCAGTTCAAAAACGTTTATTTTTAGTGAAAATATTCAGATTCATTATTATTATAAAAATCAAATTTTTAGATACTTATATACCAACAAAAGTTATTTAATCTTTTGAATTGTCATTTTTTAAATTCTAGTCATGTTTTTATTAAAATAATTTTAGGGTTGAGATTGGTTTAAGAAAAGTGATTTATTTAACTTATTTGATGCATTGAATTTGATTAATTAATTCATTGGGTTAATTATCAATTAAATAGCAAATCAAGACACACCTTTTTGAGGCATCTAAATTTCTGTTTTACTGAAAAACTTGTTCGAACTTATGGCAACTTATACAACTTCATACAGCGATTGAAGAATTTTGTGACAAGTATACTTCCCATGAACCTAGAAATGGATACTCAAAATGGTTTTTTAGTATCCAAAATGGTTGTGTAATTTTTTAATTTAATTATCTCTGGAATATTAAAAATGTTAATGAAATCTATTTGTGGTGCTTTTATAAAATATAATAGTCTGAAAATATAATTATGGACCATCAGCTTAAAATCCAGCTGCTTTGAGAATACATCTTAAAATTCGAATGCGGAAAAAACTGGTTAAATGTTTATATCAGTTAGTTGCAATAATATTTTTAAAGTATTTCTTGTATTTCTTTTTTCCAAAAAATAGTAAAATAAAATAAATAACAAAATGAAAAAAGCATTTGTTATTATTATTACTTATGGCACTTTACAAGCCCGCTGACAGAAAGCTGCCAGCGACTTAAGCCTAAATTAGCGTCCCTTGTTTTTTCAATAGCGCCAACTACAGACAAGAATACGACTTAGCTACTTCATGCGTCCCATTCGCTTGCTCAATCCCTTTTTACTTGGGGACACATTCACGGAACTGACGGATGGAACACAGATGAACAACCATGTCCTCATCGGGACTCAAATCCGGGACTCCCAGATTATAACGGAAGATACGCAATCTCTATGCCAGGACGCCAGTATCATTGCTGCAGAATATATGAAACATTGTAACTTATTAAAAATATTTATATCGGGCATTCATATACTTAAAAAAGTACTTTTGGAAGTGTATTAAAATATGTAATTTTGTATAGAAAACATTAAATTGTTTTCAAAAATATTATCCTTTAGTTTTTTCAAGTTCGCTTTCACACTTTTAATAAAATATTATTTATATTGCAGGATTAGTATGGTTCTCAGAATAATATTCAGGAATAATGGCTGTCTTCACACAAGGGATGGATTGCAGAAGTCTTTTTAAGAGATTCGATTTTTTATCATAAACAAGAGTTCTTAGGAACAGACTTTTATTCAAGAAAGTTAATCTTCTGAAAACTAAAATAACGGATGAACTATAGAAGATCCTCATAGAGCAATAAAATGAACTATATTTTATCAAGGACATCCATATCAGCAGTTCTTAGGAGTGGACTTTTAACCAAGAAACTCTTTCCCAAAAAAATCAATTTTAATGTTACTACGCGTTGTTTTGTGTGCCTTCAAAGTACGCTTTTCTGCACAATCATCTATGCTGAACTTTGACCACTTAATATTTCAACACATACACCATTGTCATTTTCCATTGTTAAAAATTTTGCTACATAAATAAACAGCACATTTGTTTCTAGTATTTTTTAAAGAATCTTGTGTTGGAATTTGAATTGTATTTCATTTTACCGTAATCCATATCAGTTAAATAATTAACTGATCAAGGTTCAAGTTAACGAAGATGCCTGGTTAAGTGATGACTTGACTGAATGAAAAGTGTGGTTCAATAATTGGCTCATCCAATTATCAACTGCATCTCGTTAATTTAATTTTTTTAATGAAATAATAGTATTAGATTGCAGAAAAAAAATCACTTGATGTCACTGAACAGAATAAAGTAAAACTTGCATTATATGTTAGATGACACAGGCATTTGCATTGGTCATATGAACTGTATAGGCATGTGAACTGACCCTATTGAACTCATCTGAAACATTCACAAAGGAAATATTTAAAAACATTTACTTAAAACATCGTTCTCCATGATACAAGGTTTGGCGAATCTTATTAGAAGTTAGTCAAACCTTGTGTCATAGGAATATAAAGACGTCATTACGCAAGGTGATTTTGGGTAGCTTTGGTTGTTCTATAAAGTGTATATTAATGAAAGTATATCAAGGATACTATGAATTGTCATGAGCTTCAGTATTAATGAGGCTTCTAACCTTAATGATGAACCTTAGTAAATATTACATGAACCACATGAAATGTTTGCCGAGTCATGGGAATGACAAGAACAATTAATCTTCAAGTATGAATCTGAGCGTTTCATTACTTGCCAAGCCATGAAAAGGTGGTTTAACCTTGTAATTGAGACGTGAACTCTAGAGCTTTTTCTTCCCTGTCCATTTGTAATTTCATTATAAATGGACAAGGTAGTCATCTTCCTGGCTATGCTATTTACAGATCGTGATATACTTTAAAACAGAGTGTAGTTCCGCATAGCTGCTTCCATTTCAAACCATATTAATCAAATCGGTTCGAAGTATAAACAAAAGTGCATTAAGCTGTGTGCATCTTTAGGCAATATAAATTTCAAAACTTCTTTTCACTCTCCAGCTTATATATATATATATATATATATATATATATATATATATATATATATTGTTGAATTAAATCAAATCGTTATAAAAGTAATTTAAAAATGACAGCATTTTGTCGCCACACCACACATCAGTTTCTAGGGCTCGTATGGCCCCTTTCCAATTTGGTATAGCTGTAGGTGGACTTTATTAGATGAAATTATGTCGAACTAATATAATAAAATATTTAATTCCTGATCACATCCTAGACAGCCGATTTCAGAGTATCGTTGATTAAATCAGCGAGAGTACTCTACCCAAAATTTTCACGCATACTGTCTAATAAATGTGTCATCCTTGGAGATTTTTTCTCAAATAATTTCTGAAATGCGATTAAGTGTATCCAAAAATTTAATTTGTATTTTAAATGTGTTTTGACCAATTAATTGAAAAAAAAATTAACTCAAAACTACGATTGTAATTATAAAATATCATACCAAATTAGGTATATTTAAGAGTTTTTGAATTATCGTGTTTACATGCATACGAACACGACCAACATGCGATTAATCATTATTCAGTTTGGCTCAAAATTTGATAGGCGTATACCGAATTTTATCTATAAAAAGCTCTCTCCATATTGTAGTTCTCGTATTAACTTATATTCGAGCAGCCGGTAAAACAAACTTTCTATGAGCAGATTTTCTTCAAAATTTGATTGACGGATATTGCCCAAAAATGTACTTTTCAGGGTCTAAAACGTGAAAATTCGTCAATATATCGAATTCGATTTTAGTTGAAGACTGTAATATATTTTCTCTATACTACGTGTACGAGATAGTAAAAATTTAAATTTAAAAGTAATTTTAAACAAACTGGTATAAAATTGAAAATACATTTAAATTTTCTGAAACAAAACTTGTCAGATCTATTGACTTATAAATCAAGCAATAAGATGTGTAAAAAATTAGACAGCAACACTGTATCCTTGATAAATATTTCCCAATCAATGCATTGATTTTCCTAGACACCATGGTTGATTAATATAAAAGAATGAAATTCAAAGCTCTCTATGTCTATTTTAGCTGCAGTTGAGGGCATGTATATTAAAAATGTCAGTATATCAAGAATATTATATTGAAAGCGACATAAAAGACCAAAGAACAGTATAAAGATTTATTGTAATTGTTGCAGCAGCGTATTTAACAATTTGAATAACATGAAATACAATTCTTTACATCTTTTAAACTATTTGTTGAATCATAAATATAAAGGTATCTAACTTTTTAAATATTAGATAATGGACAGGGCAAGAGAGTAAAATGTTAGTTCTCTCTCCGCAGACTCACTGGTGGAGGAGTATTTTAGTGGTATCTTAATAAGATAGTAACAGCCAATAGACATTAGCGATAGCTTTTATCGGATGGCTATATTACGTGGCAGGGAACCAAAAGGTCCCAGATTCGATTCCCACTCAATCCAACCCGATATGTTAGTGACCTCTGACAATGAAACGGTCTTCGCTCGCCATAATACTTGGCACTATCAAAAGACGTCTGACTCGCTTGACGCAACAACCCAAAGTTGTCAAACTCACTTGGAGCAGCAACAGCAACAACTCTCACACATTCGCCATAACGCTTGGCGTTATAAATCGTTTGTCTATCCGCAGACTCACTGGTAGGGGAGAATTGTGGAGGTGTCTTAATAAGCCACTAAACATTGGTAATCACTTATGTCTAGGGGATATGTTAAGCGGCTGAAAATTGGAAGGTCGTGAGTTCAATCCTTGGCGGAATTCAATCACCACATTGGCATGACTTCACAATACAAACCACCATAAATATAAAGATTTATTGTAATTGTTACAGCAGCGTACTTATCAATTTGAACAGCATAAAATATAATTTTTTGCATCTTTTAAACTATTTGTCAAATGAAAAATATACAGGCATCTAACTTTTTTACATATTACATAATGGGCCAGAGCGAGAGAGCAATATTTTAGTGCCCTAAAACATTACTTTCTTATCCTGCTTTATATGAATGCACTATAATGGTAAGTGAAAACTTCATTTCCTTTAAAAATCAACTTCATCAAGAATTCGGTGGAAAAAAATCCATCTTCTAAAATAGTTAACAAATATGCGTGACTTTTATCATACCGTGTTGTTGCATCTAGACCGGTCACGTAAAATCTCGTTTCCTCTTGAAAAATTCAAGCTGCCGTCATTAAAAACTATTCTGCCACACGAATATTTACCGCGAAATATTGAAAACATCAAGTACGAACTGAGCTAATATGGTAAGACGAAGTCTCATATACATGTAGATGAACTAAACAGCTTATGTATGCAAGACGTGGATGTTCTACTAACAGATTATGATAATATGTCTTCAAAACAGGTATTTGAACCTTTGCGTGACTGAATTAATTTTAAATTAGAAAAATAAATACTTTTTGACCATTATGTTTACGAAATTTGTGATAATATTTATTAGGGTTTGAAATATTAGTATTGAAAGGAACTAAGCAATCTCCAATCGGAAGTTGTAATTGTTTCTACGTGATTAAGATCGCATCTTTTGCCCTCTTTTTTTAATTTTGATCTATTTAATTATTGTAGAAGTTTGAATTTTTCGTGTGTGTGTTTTTGCATATTATGTATGCAGAAAAATGCACTGTGATCTTGAAAGTAATCAATCTGTATATTAACCCATTTATGCCTAAGGTTAAAAAATTGGAATTTTTGAATGAAATTTCTATATGTTAGGTAAAAAAATATAATAATAACTTTTATGTGAGGGATGTTCCAAAACTGGAACAGAAGGCATAAATGGGTTAAGATCTCCATTAAAAAATAGGTATGGAAATACGTTTTCCCGTAAGAGTGATAACATAAAAATGAAATGGGCTGGGGAAATGAAATTCTAAATGTCGTCTCTCCAAACAAATAGGCGATCTGTGCCTAGTTTTAGGCGACATTCTTCAAAGTCTATTAGCATGTAACTCGAAAACGCAAAAAAATCGACAAATTAAACGTATTTTTGAAAACCATTACTCTAAAAAAAGAGAGAATAAAGTGAAAAAATCAATCCAATTATATGCTTTCACCAAACCTATCGATCTTTGCCAAATTTTGAACGAAATTCTCTGAACAGAAACATGTCCATTCAAATAAAGATTATCGCTTTCAATAGTGTAGCAATCTTTCCAAAACTTTCTCTCATATTCTTTCATAATTTATCTAATTAACCTCTTGCCATTAACGAATCGTAGTTACGAAAGAGTTTATTTGCTTGCTATCCTTGTAGCAATTAACCTCTGGGATGCAGTTAATGCACAATGATCAAAATACCAAATGTGTACAACGGATGCCTTCTTTATGATTGATTGAATCCAAACTTTAATATAGAATAATATTATAGCCCCAAAACCCCATACCAAATTGCATATATTTAAGTTGTTTGAGTTTTTGAATTATCACAATGACATGCTTGTGAAAACATAGACAAATTTGGTTTCATATTTGATAGAAATCTGCACTTTAGCTATTAAGAGGGTTTATGAAATTTCACCCATCTCTCTCTTTGTTTTGTGCTCCTTCACCTCAGTTTTATTTAACAGCCCCACTGATGGAAATTCTCTGACGAGATATTCTTCAAAATTCGATAGAAATCTATAAATTTTATGTTAAGTGCATACAAAATTTCAACGCTTTGTAGATGTCATATTCATAGGCAGACATAATTCTAAAAATTTATTTTTCGGACTTAAAGAGGTCTGAGTTGTAGCTATTTATCAATTTCTCGAGTTGGATTTTTTGGCAATACTTTCTTTTCGTATACTTCATATGCGAGAAAGTAAAAATGTTAGGTTTGAAGTTAGTTCCAACTTTCAAGACTGCATGCGCAGCAAAATGTCACAATTACTTACTTTCATTAAACTGAAATTATTCAAAATCATAAATCTTTGAAGTTCTTATTATCATTCTCTGATTTATAATTGTATCAATTTCGGTAGCTTCACGCCCAAAAATATGTCATATAAAATGTGTAAATTGCAGTCTATGTGTAATGTTATGCCATCTACAGAAGGAACGCTGATCTAAAAATTAATCGTGTTAAAAGAAAGTAGAATCTCATTTGAAATGAGAAACATTGTCATTTAGCATAATAATGGCGTTTATTGGCTATTTTAATAGATGGAATAGGGCTATACAGTGAATAAGACTATAGAACTAAGTGCATTTTATTGTAGAATTGTTATAGACCATCGCAAGTATCATCCGCTCAATTTTTTAAAATCATAATAGGAATTGCAAATAGACATGCTATCAAGAAACCCAGTAAAATTAGTAACGAATAAAAACGCCTTTCTTTACGAAAGGTATAAAGTATAGATAACAAACACCCACTCACAAGCGAGGCAAAACCAAAGAACGGCATTTGTGAAGTTTAAAGACCCAACAAGATAGGTTAGCTCCAAATAAGTAATTGAAAAAATTAATTCGATTCCTGCTTAGGTCAAGAAAGAAAATTTTCATTTTAGTTACTTTTTATTAAATAATTATTCAAAAAGTTATTAAGTGTCAAAAAATGATTGATTTTTGCAAGAATTGAACTCACATTCTTCACCTTCACTTGAAAAATATTGAAATCCTTGCATTTTACCGATCGAGCTGCTGCCTGTTGATTTCAATTTTCAGTACAAACAACTAAAAAAAGTATATTAATCTATATAAAGTATTGAAAATTAATTAAATTTAATAAATGAATTAATATTTTAAAGAACAAACTGTTTTAATATCAAGTGTCCTCCATCATCTAAGTTTTACAAAATGTATTTGAATTCGAGTGGATGAATAAAAAGTATTTTATGAACGAATGAAAATTGGAACAAAATATATAAATAAATATATAGAGAGAGTGAACTAATAGTAGGAAAGGAAAAAACTAGTGCTAAGACATTGTTCTCTGGAGCGTAAACTGTTTACACGTTTATCCTCATCTCTCAAAGCAAGTATTTATTAAAAGTCCTAATTTTTAATAACTTTTTTTGTTTTGTGTATGTATTTATTTATTTGCACAAAACTGATTCTTATATGATTTCGATGCCTCTTTTTTTCATTATTTGTTTCTTTTGAAGGAATTCTTATTTTTAGTGTTATTCTTTTTAAGTGGGGCATTTCTCTGTTTTGCTCTTTAATAACTTTGTAGAGATTGATATATCTGATGATGAGACGAGTATGATTACGATGAATACTTAGCAACAAAATAACGCTATCCCCACAACTGCAATGTGTCTGGATAATGGCAGAAGTAATTCTTATATCAAATAAATAATGGAAGAGAAGACCAACGTCCTAGCGGCTTCTTTGATGTAATGAGAAAAGATAATGCAATTTGCTATCAGATAAATGGATATTTATGCGCATGTAATGAATCTGAATGATTTTCGGAAATGCGTCTGTGTCTTAACCTAATCCTGTTTTATAGCTGATATTCGTCCCCAAACACATGTGTTTTAATTATTAGAACAATATATTTCTGGAAGAATTGATTAAATTTATTTGTAACTACTCATCCCAGTGACCAGCTGGTTCATTAGAATCTGATTAGTTACTGATCATATTCAATTTCAGATAAATTTGTTAAATATAACTTCATATTCTTGATTCCCCCAAACTATCTGACATTGAAGCCGTGTTATTCTAATGTCTTATTTAAGTTATTTTTATTGTGCATTAATGAAGATATGTCGTAATACATCATAGAGCTATTAAAAGCGTAAATGTCCTGTTCTAATATTTTCTTAATTTCGCAACACTGTAACTTCACTTTTTTATTCGCCTTGGACATTACACACATATTAAATTCTATTTGATATCTGTGTAATAATAGAATAAAATTCCTTCTTCTCCTTTTTCCCACAATGGTAAGAAATATCGTAAGTAAATATTGAAGAAAAAAATTAAACTATTTGAATTTCATGGCAACCCTATAATCAATTGTTTTAAATCAGATTAGAAAAAAAAATTTAATTGTTCGAATTTAGAAAAAAATCACACAGCTAATGAATTGTAATAATTAAAAGGGCAATTTATTAAATTTTGAAATGATGTAAAATTTACTTTTGTACAATAATATTTTCGGGTATTATTCCAAAAAGACGCTTAAATGCAATTTATTTTATAATAAATCAAATTCTGATTACAAATTTTTAAAAATTCGAAGCGGGATACACAATTCTACCCTTTATATATATATATATATATATTATATATATATATTATATATATAATATATATATATAATATGCACAATTGGGCATTATCTAAATCTGACAATATCATTCAAACACGTTATTAAGTAGCCACCTTTAATTGCCAGAGATTCATTCATGTATTTCAGAGTAAATCTTGTCTTTAACATCTTATTCGTACTTTAATATTCAAGATTTCTTGAACAAAGTGTAAAAATTAAATAATGGCAGACATTAAAATCGTGTTTTTTAATAGCCATACACACATGAGTCTTTCTAATGGAACCGAGTCTTGCGACATGAAAGAGACATTAAATATTAATCCGAATAACACCGAATAACAATTTTTCTCAAATTACATACAATCTTTTACTTTAATAGAATTCTCTATTTGAATCCTCGTGCAAACGTTTTGTTCCTTATATAAATTATGCAGACACCAAACAAGATCTTTCTACCTTAGCATTCAAAACTGGAAGAAAATTGCGAGATAATAAGTGTTTAAAGGAGAAATGAAAATGTTTTGGATTGCCTTCAAACAAGTTGAAAATTATGTTAGAAAAAGTAAACCCCATTGACCTAATCTGCTAATCATTGTAATCACAGATATTACAGTTTCCAATAAAAAATTTATTTTGGCATATTGGATACATGTGATTTAACGAATTTAATTCAGCCTTTATTTAGAATAGTGAATAAAAGTTCAGGCAGTTTGCTATTAGATAGAGTATTTCCACAAATTTGACTAAGCCTTTATTAAGTTCTATGACCTAATTTTGTGAATGAAGTAACTATTAGCGTTGTATTTCCTTTCAGGCAGTCACTATGCTTCCTGAAAGTATAGTCCTGCGGTTTTTGTTTGAAGTACTATTTGAAAGATGGAAAACACAAAAGGGACGATAACAATCAAACTACACTAATGGGTCGCATAATGATTCAACCGTAACAAATCATCTTAGAATTATTGCATTTTTTTACAGAACATACGTTGCAGGGAATGCATTCCTTGCACGAGTATTTCTGGCCCAAAATGAAATTTGTAACTGAAATTGGGGTTTCTACAAACTCTTCGACTAACTGACTTACCCATCTGCTTGCACAGTGACAACTGGTAGATGAAGTTGCGACATTGTTTCTATACATCGAAATTCCGATCATGGAATGATATTTTTAATCAAATTATTTTTATTCTTAGAAAGATAGCATTTCAGGTATGAAGGGATGAGAAGCATCTGGTATGGTGGTTAGTTCACACTTCTCATAAGGACACATTAAAGTTTGGGGGAATATTTTAATGTATCTCATACAGGAGTTGTATCTGATCGATTATGATTATTAGGGCTCGATCTTAACAGTCCCAGATAATGTTTTGATAAGGCAGCAGTGGTTAAAGAGTAAGTTTTAACACTAGAATTCCAAACCTTTCATTGATCGGTATGACTTGGTGACAAGATTTGATATGTATGTTTCTAAGCTTCAAAACTCGACGCCGCCAGAAAACCTCAGTATAAACAGGTTTAGATCACGTTAAATCCTTTGGGGGCAATTGCTCTCTCGTTATTGAGACACGCAAACACTCAGAAAGGATACAAGTTTGGATATTGTCCTTTTAATCTGATCATAAATCAAAATTATATAGTCCGTACCAAAAGTCAGACGTGACTATATAGCTAAATTAAAGCTTCGAAGCGTAACATAAAAATCTAACAAAATAAAACAATTCCTAAAGAGGTCCCAAATCATGGGTTATATTTAAATTTTTATAAGCTTCAGTGAGATTTTAATGCATATGCATCTGTCTACAATTTGCAAAAATCTGATGTGGACTTCAAATTACATTTAATTATATATATATTTCTTCTTAAGGCCCTTTTTGATCCATAGAAATACATTCTGAAAGAATTTGTATTGCTCGTTTCCACAAAAATTCAATTCACCGAGAAATTGGATTCAATTCTCAAAATGTGGGTTATAACTTTTAAATGCTCTACAGTCTTTGCCTCATGTTATTTTACAGCCATTTAGCTTATCAAAAACTTAAAATTTAATAAGAATCGGATGAAAAAAAGTTCGAGGGAGGTGGAAAAAAAATATAAAAAACCCGAAGTTTTACATTAGCTACTAAGAAAAATGTAATATAAATAGGAGTGAGAAAAATATCTGGCAATGTCTAAACGTCATAGTCATTTTCACTCTTTAAATAAAATGTAAACAAAAGTGACAAAATAACGAAGTTTTCATAAACAGCGTGACAAAATTTTCATCCATCAGAGAAAGAAATTATTCAAGAATTGCATCACGAGCTTACATTATTTTCATTAAAAACAGAAACCAATCCAATTAATGCATGACAATCACTGTGTCATGTGATATTTCTGAGGAATTCTGCAAATAAAAGAGCGAAGGAAACGTGAATTTTATGTGTTCAGCTCTATCTTTGTTGCCTAGTGTGTGAGAATTTTCGGCGTGATTCAGATCAACTCACGAAATGTCATTTGTAATCATCTGCCTTTTTAATTATTTGCGCTCGCGTGGTTTTGGCGGTTCTTTATTTCCATAATCCATCCGGTTCTTTCACATTGCTGAAACGAACAAGGTCATCATCTATCAATGCAACACGGTTGCCTTTTAAAGCACCTGCAAGCGATAAAAAGAAAGGGAGGCGTCGGTAGGAAATCGCGTGTTGCGCGTCAAACAGATGGTTATAAATAAACAGATTAATTTGAATGAGAGAGTGGAATTCGGATTCCGACCATTTTTAATTGGCTTTTATAGTAAATCAAACATTTAGAAAGGATTCTTTTGTAGTTATTGTTCTGTTTGAAAAACACTTAATATGTAAAGTATTTTTGTAATATTATTATAAAAGACAGAGCGGGTGACGCATGCTGAAAGAAAAGTACGGTTTAGGTCTACAAGAATGAAGTTTGAACAAGTGGTTTATAAATCAGGGTATTTATGCTGATATGTGCTTGTATAATTTTATCTAAATAGGCCGTTTTCCAAACAGTACAAACAGGGTTAGTGTAAATAGCTGAGAAGAAAAATGTTTGTTTCTGCTACTTTTAAACAGCAGTCATTTTCAGGTATTTATCAGCAAATCAATTTAGTTTCTTATGTATAACACGCGTGTTACTTTTCTATAACACGTGTTACTTTTCACGTGTTTAAAACAGTTGCAGTACATAGAGAATATAACTATACATATAAGCTGTCATTATAGTAATTTTTTGTCAGATATTAATCGGATTTTTTGGTAGATTTTTAATCATTATAGTAACTGTAAGACATTTTAAAACAGCATAAAATATATATTTTTGGTAGACTGAAAGCTAAGCTAAATATAATTGAAATTGCACTTTAAAACTAAATAAAATAGAATTTGTTTTTAAAAGGTGTTTTAGCAAGTTAGGGAATATTATTGATAAACCAGCTACTGAGGAATTATGTCTTTAATAATTGCAATATCTTGCATGAAGCAAAACTACTTTGAAAATCTACTACAAAAGACTAAAAGAAATTGAAAATACATCATGCTTGCCTTTCACATTACAAGCAGAAAAAGTATTTTTTTAAAATAATCAATGAGATTGTTCTCTACAAAATTTTATCGCACACTCTCTAATAAATTTACCATGCCAGAAAGTCTTATATGACACCAGCATACAATGGTTCCGAAATTTAGGATTTTTATTGAATTTATTATGTCAGCCTTGGCTTGGTGATTAATACCTGCTATGCGTTAAAAGCATTCAAAATTTGAATTTGCATTTTAGACTCGTTTTTCTTAACCAACTGAAACTTAAATTTGATACAAAACTGCACATGTGGTCACAATGTCTCATACTAAATTTGTTATATTTATATCGCTGCAATTTTAAATTATCGCGTTTACAAGTTTCTGCTAGAACAAGCCGAAACACAGTCAGCCAGTAGCTGGATTTGGCTCAAAATTTGGCAGGTGTCATCAATATAGATGTTAAATATGAGCACAGAATTTTATCCGTTTGGCTCTCATCGTTTTTTAATTATCGCACTATCTTATATTTGAATAACCAGACAGTCTGTGTTCCTCTGAACAGATTTTGCACAAAATTTGATAGAGATCTGCACATTTGGTATAAAGACCGTTTTTGAAATTTTAAACCACTTAACTGAAATCAGTTTTGAGTTAACTTTGTTTTGTTTAGTCGAGCATTTTCCAAAAATGTGTTTTTCGAACTAGAAAAGGTCTAAAAAGTGGTGAATCGTCCAAATCTTGAGTTCAAATTTTTTGACATTTACTATACTTTCTCTATACAAGAAAATAAAAAATAAATGATAAAATAAATTTTAAAGATGCTATCAACAAATGAAAATATTTATTTAAAAAAACTGTGAACTGTTGTATGAAAATAAATTTAATATTTGAATCACCAGAAAATTTGATTAGATAAATGCTTTTCAACATCTATATATTTTATTAGGCACTCATTTAAAGACTCTTTTGGTGCTGTGACTGAGTGCATTATCGCATAAATTAAGGGCAGTGCTTGCGAATGTGTTATCTGAAGTTTCGTAAAATGAATATATGGAATACGTCCATGAATTATGATGAAATGAAAAAATGAATGCGTAAAATGAATAAATGAAGCTTTGAATCTTTTGCTGACTAAAGAATGTAAATTATTCTTTCAGTTTTAGACTCTGGATTGTAAATATTTTTCTGGACTGAAACCAGATAAGATTATTGATAACTAAGGAAAATATACTCATACGTGTTCAAAGTGCAAGCATCTCGGCAATTTTAAAAATAAACTTTCTTAAAGAAATTGAAAATGAAAAATCATTTAAAAATTCCTTATAAAATTGATGAAGGCTTAATTTGTTTTAAGGATTTGAAGAGCATTATTTCTTAATGATTTCTCTGTGTAAAATTTCTTTTAGTACATTTGAACCTTATATAATTTTATGCACCCTGATACAGATCCCGGCAAAATTTGGCGCACATTGGTTCAGCATCCAAAGTGATTAACTGTAGTGTCAAAGAATCAATCTTACATTTTTAAATTTCTAACTATTGGTATGACCATGAAAGTTCATTTCTAACTAGAGCGTTTTCACTAAGGTTCTCATCACTTTATATCCTGTACTCCTTCTTAGAATTAGAAACCAGCCCACTAGTACAGAATTACTACTAGGTTAGTAGTGAGAGGTTTAAAGGCAAATGCGACGAGAATAAAAAGATTCTAAAGCAAAACTCGATATTTTTACTCTTAAAATTCGTACAAAATAAGTCTAAAAATTCATTGAACGATCTTTTTAAAGTACACCAATTCCATTTTGTACAACTATTTTTTTAATTTGATCAATTTTTCAAAATTAATTTACTTGATTTTTTTGAAACATTAAACTTATTTGACTATGTATTTATTAGTGCATTTTCTCAAAAATTTAAGTTAAGTTATTTTTTATTTATCTTGCTCCGTTATGTAAAAACTTTTTAATATACGAGCGTAATAGTTTATTTTAAAATGCTGTTTTCCAAAATTATTGCATGTTTTTAAATGTTTCGCTTAATGTTGTTATATAAAGCATTTTCGAATATTTTATGTGTTTAGTTGGCATCATTTCTTTAGTTTAAAACGTCATTTTTTAATGATTTCTTTTTAAGTTTTAGCTTAAAAAATTTTCTTTTCACTAGATAACTTTAATCATTTTTTACCGAATTATTTTGTAAGGTTTTCTTTTTTCTAAATTCTAATTTTCGCTTCTTTTAATTCTTTAACATTTGGAATTTAAGTCATTATTTTCTGTTAAGCATTACTTCCATACCATCAGAAATCAAAATTGAAATGATAAAACTAGAATATTCTACTAAATATTCGAATAAAATTGAATGACGAAGCTTTCTAAAATGATATGAAGGAAAATGAGGAAAAATCTGCACTTGACTAAATTTACTTCATCAAAAATAAATAAATAAAATAAACACAACCCAAAAATATTTATAAAAATTTAATTTCATGCACATGGCATCTCATAAAGTGCCAGTTGTATCTCGTTTCCCGAAAACTGTTTACTTGCGGTTTATTTAAAATTCGTAGTTATTGGAATTCTATTTTTAGAAACATTAGATATGCTGACTTCTACGTGGGTCATTGCATCAAGTATTAGATCGAGGAAATGCATATTGAGATGGAAGAGCTCTTATATTAATTTCTCTTAAAGTCATTAAACTTCTAGGTTAAAATTTTGCAGCTTAAGGTTATTACTCTTCTCAGTTGAAATTTTATGACTTAAATTTACCAATATCAATCTGAAAACTTCGCATTTTATAAATATAATTATAGAATGGAAACGGCAGATTATTTTTGCGGGTATGCATTAAATGGCAAGAATAAGAATGTCGTTTTTCTAATAGTAATAATACGTAAATTTAGAGTGGTAATTAATTATTCTTAATTTGGATCAGTTTTACATAAATGAAAACGTTCTTTTTCTTGCGCGTTTTAGAACGCTATCGGAATCATGTGCAGAGGTTAATTTTCTATAAATAAATAAAAAAAGTAAAGCTTTAGCAATAAATAGTGAAAGTAAAATATTTTGTATAACCATTCTTAAAAGTAGATTTTTTTCCTGTGTAGTGGTTACAAGTATAGTTACGATATAATCTTTAAATATTAAATTAAACATTAGAAACTATAAATAATAAAAAGGTACATGAATTAAATAATTTTTATTAAATAAAAATAATACAATTAAAAATTATTGATAAAATCAAACTTGGCTGTAAGCAATAAAAGTCAGATATTTTATAAGACTTTCTGACATTTACTTTATACATTTTTAAAAACAATCGTGGTAAATTGTGAGAAACAAAAAAAATTCTAAGAAAAGTCTTGAAAGTGATGGTTATATCTTCTTCATGTCAAACTTGTTACATAATAGAAATTACAAAAAATATTCATAACTGAAAATTGATCACATATCCAAAACTAAAAATTTCCAGAATTTACCCTTTAATGCATGAATAGTTATTGAGAAATTTCGAAACTACATTAAGAATTTTCAGACTCTGTTAAACTTTTTAAATATCACAGTACATCTCTAACACAGATAAATGAAGTAATGAAAAATTTTTAGATTAAGTTCGAGTTAATTTTCTAAGGTTAGTAAGAAAGATAAATCGGAGTTTCTTTGATAACAAAATGTTCCTGCTGCAAAATTTTGCACACACCTTCCATAATTTTAATGATGATGTCCATGATGATGATGATGATGACCGTGATGGTGGTCGTGTCCGTGATGATCGTGATGCTCGTGATGATGATGGTCATGATGATGATCGTGGTGGTGATCATGATGCTCATGATGATGGTGGTCATGATGTTCGTGATGACCATGATGATGGTCATGGTGATCATGGTGGTGATGTTTCGCCTCTGTGGTAGGTTTTCCAGAGACATACTGGAGAACGACGATCAAAGCAACAGCAAATAGGAAAATGGTGGAAGATTTCATGATGTCTTTGATGAAATTTACTGGAATCGGAATGGAGGTTTCAGTTATTGAATGAATTCGATTCACTGGATGCTTCCGAAAGTGTTTCCAAACTGAAAGAATTGTTCTTATATAGTAACGTGGATCAAAAATTTCAAAATCCACGTGCTTGAATGTGCTGGGATATTTCTTGTGTGCTAATATTTGGTTAACAATGGAATCAAAAACCAAAATTAAGACATAAAGATACTACCTTGAGCATTAGATTATAAAAAATGAACTTTTCCATCCTTTCTAGTTTCGAATGTCTATCTATTCTTATGTAATCGAAGCTGTTTCTGTCTTAATCGAAATGTATGCTGTTACATTTGGAAAAAAAAAATGTTGCAATCGAAGCGGAAACAACTGTTATTTCATCCACTTTCAATTTATTACGGGAAAAAAATCTATTTGGCAGTTTTGAATGAAACGATACTCTTGTTATGCAATTTATGGAAACAATATTTAAAGAATTGCGGCACTTTATCATGCCTGTTAAATGAAATTGATTCGATAATTTTAAATTGAATTAATAACAGCCAATTTTAATTTAAATAAAATTCATTTTGATAATGCTGATTGTTTTGCATTATGGATGTGATACTGATTTTTGATCAATCCACGAAAGCTTACTGCACTCAACGAAACTTGGAACAAATATTATTTAGACAAAATAAAGAATATTTCAAGCTTTATAAGTTAATTAGATATTTAATTAATTGGGTATAATTGAAATTTGATGTGTTTTCCAAATTATCCCACACACAAAAAGATTTTTTAACATATAATTTTTTTAAAAAAATACTTTTTCATTTATTTATTAACTGCCACAATATATCAATGCCAAAAGTCACATTACTGTATAAAAATTGAATAAATTATATTAATTCAATTTTAAAATTAATAGCCAATTCTGTTGTCTATGCTTTGTGAGACTTCAACAATTTGTTGCCTTAACATTGTGAGACTCCAAAAAGCTGAAGCGAAAACAATATCATGTTCTAGCGTAATAAAAGGGATAAATCGCCAATTTGTTGCCTTCGCATTTTGAGGCTTGGACAATTTGATGCCTTCGCATTTTGAGGCTTCGACATTTTATGCCTTCACATTTCGAGTTTCTATTATTTATTGACTTCAATTATTCAAAACCTCCTAATGAAAACAAGACCATATTCTTACATGATAATACTAGAATATTTAACACGATCTTTATTAGATTCTATTTAGCAAATACTGTTTATCGTCAAATAATAATAATACTTTTAACCAATTTTTATTTACGAATATGTCTCTCATTAATGATTAGTCATTATGTGTCTCTCATTCTCATTATGTGTCACGAATATGTCTCTCATTAGTTTATAAGCAGCAGTGAGTAGCACTCATTAATGCTTACACATTAGTACTCATCAATCTAAGGAGTACTTATTTGTAATAGTCTGAAATAGGAATTCGTTCAAAATTTGACAAAAATCTGCTTTTTTTTTTTTTTTTTTTGTCAAGACTATTTTTAGTTTATTACGTTGTTGAGTTTATCGTGTTCGCAAACAAAACACTGACAGTAATTTTTATAAATGTTTTTTTTTCTTCCTAAACTGAGGGAAATACATCAATACTTCGATGTCAGAATTTTTTTATGATGTTGATAATTTTTTTGTAGACTTTACATAAGAGAAATTTATTTAAAAGTCTGTAAAAACTCACTTCTATTAATGTATAAAATAGCATTCTTTTTATAATAATTATTTTTAACTTTTCAGTTTGAGCTGAACATTTTCTCGGAACTCGCTGTCAAATGCTTTGATTAATCAAGATTTTATTTATTATTGATTAACAGATAATCAAGTTCTGATTATCGATGTTATACTAAAATAAATATCAAGCAAGCAAGTATACAAAATTCTAGCACATCAGGTATTGGGTGAAAAATTGATTTGAACATTTCACTCTTACAAGTATAAAACAAGTCAATTGAAATAAGATGGTTTAAAAATTGCGTATTGTGAACCAAGCGAAATGGAAATTAATAGTATAGTTTTCTTTAAACATGCCTTTTAAATTCCGATTCAAGTATTTCCAATGACAAATATCAAGCTTATCAAAAATATGCATCGAAAGCGAATAAATTTATCACGATTTGCGTAACAACTACGTAACGCATTACTGAAATTTTAAATTTAAGCTTATTCCAGCTCTGCCATGTAAGAATTTTCATCAAAATTCATTACTTTAAAATCTTTTTTATAAATACCATTTCGATCTTGGTATTTTAACAAATTATTAATCATGCGTTAATAGTAATATGAACACAAGAGAAAAAACTGTGAGATAATGATAAATGAAATAAATATCAACTTTTAGAGTTACTGAGGAATTATGGGATATCAAAAGAACCCTCTACCTATTTAATCTGTTTAGAATTACTGAGGAATTTTGGGCAGTCAAAAGAATCGTCTGTTATCTAATTAGTTTTTTTTAACACCTTGCCTAATTATCCCAACTTATCTCGGGTTCGTATAAATTACAGTTAATTATCATCCCGAGAAAATTCAGGCTAAGCAGAATCTGTCTGTACGCTTTGTTTTATCACAATTTTACTTGGTCTGGAGGAAATGAAAGGAAATTTTCAGCTTTGATTGGCAGTTTGCCAAGTTTTGTAAGTTTCGCGGTTCTTTTGTTGGGACTAGCCACGTGTTTTCTCTATTGTATAGTATACGTCAGCTTATGGATTAGTAATATAAAAAAGGATTAGTTAGGGTCGTTGAATAAAAAGTAAAATAATAGCTATGATGCAAGATGGCGAAACTGGTGATTTTCTAATTGTGATTCCTGCGACTGAAAAAAAAATCAAATCCAACTAAATAGATTACTCCGTGCTCCCGTAAAGAAAATTTTAGAGGTTAACTAGTAAGAAAAGAGACCAGATGCCAGTGATCACAATATCAAGTATCACTTTGTGTTGACCCTTGATTTAAAAACTATCATACAGAGACTAATATTTAACATTTTTTTCATTCGCCCGAGATAACTCGGGATAGTAAATTAATATTAAAACTAAATGCTTTTACACCCATAAAAAATTTAAAATTCAACTTAAAATCTATATATTTTGTTTTGTTTTGTTTCTTTATAATAAAATAAAAAAAATGTGAGGAATTTTTGCATTTTTTTTCAAAAAAATTCGCAAGTGAAACAGTTAAACTCGAGATGCTTATTCGTATATTTATTTCATGCTTGTGTCACTATCATGCATTGAATGGAATATCAATGCAGGCTGCTGTGAGCTAAATTTGGCTAATTTTTTAACTGTTTGAAATTATATATATAGTAAAAGTTCTTTATTCGCGGGGTATACATTCCATAAATATGGCGCGAATACAGAAACCGTGAATACGGAATGGTAATTTATATGGGATTATAGGAGATACGTTCCGAGATGACAAAATAAAAAAAACAAATACATAAAAATCCATTTAATTGAATTTTTTGTACATTTTGCTTAATTATCTTAAGGCTTAGGCAATGGTTTGAAGAATTTTGTGATTTTCTCTTCCTTAGCAGTTTCTAAAAGATCCGTCAATTCAGACTGCTAGGCAGCAGTCTCATTAGCAATTTGCCTCTTAAAAATAAGACTTCGTTCCATAAACAAATCAATGTTCGTAAAGAAATCGCAAAGTTCATTTTCCATTCTTAAACCTCCACTAAGATTTTTCAAATTAAATGTCACGCTTCCAGTGCTTGTTGAAGCCTCTTCTTCAATGGGCTGTGAATTTAACATTTCCTCCAAGTCGGTTTCAGTCAGATCTTCATTTGCGATTCAAGAAATTTCTGAATGTCACTTGATTCTATCTGTTCGAACCCATTGCGTCCTGTTCCATTCGCGATTTCGGCTATGTTTGCAGTTTGCATTTAACAACATACTTCAGACAAAGTTATAATAAAATATATTTTTCTTTTTTTATTAGTCCATTTGACGGCATTTACAAAGGATATTGGGTTAGATACCTATTGGAATCCTATTATTATTATGTATGTACTTATTAGATCCGTGAATAAAGAAATTTTTAACCACGAATAGTGAAAACGCTAATGAAGGAAGCGCGAATAAGGAGCTTTTACTGTATATATATATATAGAGAGAGAGAGAGAGGGAAATAATTATAAAAAATAAGTCCTTTTAAAATCTAAAAATAATAGTAAATATTTGTTTTTGATATTTAAAATTTATGATCAATAATAAATAATCAATTAATACATACTAAATAAGTTATATTCATAATTAAAAATCTAAACTCTTAGAAAAAAATATTACAGAACATTTTGAATTCAATAATTGTGCACAAATAATTAGTTTAGTCAAAATCAAAAGTTTAGTTCAAGTGTTTTCAAATTGTTACTGTTATTTTGATGGAATGCATTGTACAAAAGAAAAGTCGGCAAAAAATTTATTGAGTTAAAAAATTAGTCACGATAATTGTGAAATTTCTTTTTAATTTTTTTAACAAATAGAAACAATTCATACGCAAAAAAACAAAAATGTGATTTTTTTGAAGTTTGGATTTTGATTTAACTATGTAAAATCAAAATACAGTGGTTATTTTAACACTAATTTCGAAAATAATTCAAGAAGCCAAAGTTTAATTCAAAACTTTCGAAGTAATCTAGTTGGATTATAAATAATCAACACAAATTAAAAGAATAATTTTTAAAGGTAAAATAAAATTTCCTATGCTTTTTTATTCTATTATCCGAAATTTCATTCATGATCTAATACTCTGTATTTTTATTAATACAGATGATGGAACATTCATTTCTCTTCTTTTTTTGCAAAACAGAAGGGGGAAAAAATGTTCTATTTTTAGACATGGGAAAGGTCATGCGAAAAACCAGTTCTCCTACTCAGTTGTTCCACATTTATCCTCCTCCCTCAAAATCGATACTGTTTTTTTGTCTCTGATGCTTCTGTTCGAGCTATATTTAGTAACTTAGTGTCAGCCGAGTTGGAGACGATTTTATATTCCGGAAATAAAAGGATGAGAAAGAGAACAGAGTAAGGAAAAATGATTTGATTTTAAATGAAATATCTTCAAAGAACAGATAAAATAGGCAAATAAAACATATAAAGGCATGAGTCGAATTCCGAAATAGTTTCTTTTTGAAGTAGTTGCTGATATGTTTTGAAGTATTTTTGGAATTTTTGCACGGAATTCCTAATGGATGAAAGATGTGTGGACAAAAACATGGACAAAAGAAAATAACATATTCATGAGTTGAAAAGAAGAATGAATTCGAGCAACAAAATGTGTCACAAAAGAATTCTCAAGCTTTATGAAGCTTTTTATGCGAACATTCTGTGAATAGAATGAATAGCATATCTGAATCATAATTACATTATTTCTTGTTCGTGAAGATATTATAAGTAACGTCAGAGCTAAAAACGTTGAGGATATTATAAGAGAAATACTTACTGCCACTCATAATGAGTATTATTCAATGAATGAGACACAAATTATCGAAAATAAATATCAATAAGTTTCAGAATTATTATTTCCCATATAAATAAATAGTAACTCTTCTTATAAGCCCTTGTCAATACAAAATTAATTTTACACTCAAAATTTCGATGCCTTTTAAACCTAGCCTGTAAACGTTTATAAAATTCAAATATTCGAAATCTGCAAAATTTTGTTTTAAATGGTTCTAACTATGAAGTTTTTGAAAGGACATTGTCCAAGAATAAAAATAAATAAAATACTTGATATATAATAATAGTACGCCTAATTCCCATTTAAATAATTACTTTTTAGTGCTGAGAACATTCAGAAAATTATTAGAGAAGTAAAATGGAATCGCTTATTGTAACTAGTAAAAAATTTTCGCTAAAAAATATATATAAATTTTACGATGGGAAGAAAAAGTATTATAGTCTGAAATGCATTTTCAATATGATGTCCTGTGTCTTTCACATAATTTTAATGTGGTTCTGAAAAAGAAAAGAAAACGATTTTGTAATATTTTTTAAAATAAAAAATTTAAGGAGGCAGAGATAAAACCAAAACATCATTCAAATCGAGTGAAAATTTTAAGATAAAATCTTTACTAAAATTATTTTAGTTAAAATTATTTAACTGAGAATTTTTTTTTCTATTTTGGTTAAATTTTAAGTCACTTTTGCTTTATTTTCTATACTCAGCTTATTATTTTTAATTACTGGTAGCTATATGCAAACAACATGTAACGTTCAAAAATTAATTATCTTTCATCATACTAGTGATAAATCAGTTTGGCGTATCGTTAAATGCGAAACTTTATCTTATTACACAATGGTATTTCTTGATAAAGGGCTATAAAGAAGAAAATAGAATTGAAAACAAATTATGAAAATGTCATACAGCAAAACTAACTGACGGTAATATATTTATAGATAACTTAGCAAAAAAAAAATAATTTATGTTTAAGTGCTGCAAAAATAATTACAGAATTTAACAAAATGTAATCCTCTTTGTTTCATCTGAAACTGTTCAACAAGTTTTCCGATCAACTGGATTGCATGGAAAGTCAAACCAGACAAAAGTTTTGGTAAATATAAAAAATAGAACATTTAAGCTTCTTTCACACAAATAAACAAGAACGAAACGCATTGGAATGTCTATGCTAATGATAAAAAGCAAATACACAATATTTCCCTGTAATATCCGTATATTTATTCAGATAAAAGGAAATGAGGACTTTATTTGGAACAGTATAGCATGGCGATATAGATATGCATGTGTAGGTGCATATCAGCATCATGTTTAGATAATTTGATATTTATGAATGGATTAATGGATTACGCCTTTCATTTAAATATTTTAAAAGGCATTTGTGATGTTTGGCCGCCATTGGCGACGCTTACGGAAACGATTGGCGAGATTATCTCAGCTATTAATGATTGCTTTTTGTTTTATGATATGAAGAGCAGAGCTTGCGTAGCGAAGGAAGAAGGATGTTAGTGTTTTTGCTGTGATTTTGAATAGATAGTTTTCAGGAAAGTCTTCTGCGTTTTGTTTTAGTCATATGTCTTTTTTAAGAAGTATAAACGAGCAAGTTATTACAACACGCTCTCTTTAGAGAACCAGAGGTTAGCGAAATGTAGTTGCTAATTTGAATTTTGACTATAATGAAAAATAACAATGTCTTAGGATGTTAGAAAAGAAGACGTAGTGCTTGTGCAGAATTAAATTGGAGAAATAGCGGCGATTGACATGAAAGTTGATTTAAAGAATAAACTAATGAAAAACGAAGAATATAAGAAAGATGAAGAGTCTGTTAGAGATTACTTGATTTCTTAAATGGAAAATCGAAGGAAAGAAGAGGAAAAGAAAATACAAATAGAAGAAAATCGAAAACAGGCAGAGGAAAATCATAAGTGAAAAATGGAAAAATTATAATGCGACGTAGAATTAGCCAGATTATGGAGTAATGAAAATGGAAGTTTGAGTGGAAGTGATCGCAACGGGAATGTAAATGAAATGTCCCTTAATAATCTTATTAAAGGGGCGGAAACTTTGACCTCCCGGTGCTACAAAAGGCGCTTCGGAACCGGAGGGTTTCAGGTTCGAGACTCGATTCTACCGAAGAACTGTCGTGTGAGGGAATCTCTTGCACGTTAAATCTGTCAGGCCAAACGTACTCCCGTTGGTGTAGTGTGGAGAGGGGGGTGCCAGTTCAGATGTCGTCCTCGTTATCTGCCCGTGGTTCAAAATTACGAGGTCCGTCCCCAAAATAGCCCTCGTATTGCTTTAAACGGGACGTTAATGTAACTAAACTAAGCTAAAGCTACAAAAGGCAGAATCTTGGAATACATTTTTCAATTCAATTGAACTAGCCTTTAGATATGAGAAGGTTCCATAAGAATTCCAAGCGGAAATCCTGTAGCGATTACTTGGTGGCAAGGCTTTTAATGTACTGGTCTATATTCAGGAAGATGATACATTATGTTAAAGTGAAAACTCTAATTTTAGAAGAATTCGAATCAACACCTCAAGTTTGTCAGGAAAATTTCCGAAGAGCATAGAGAAACGGATAAATTCATATCCAGTTTGCAACCAGACTGACATTTACGCGGGAATATTATTATAAATTGAGAGAAATAAAAGATTTACAGGCACTGATAGAACTTATTATTTCGGATAAATTGTTTGACTCACTGGAAATTGAAGCTGTGTCTCATATTTCCATACGACAGGGAGAAAAATAGTTTAAACCACAGGATCTCGCTAAGGAATGTGGCATTTATTTTGTAGCCAAGAAGAAATGAGGTCTGATATGAACTTTTCATCTGGTAAATATATTCTTCCTCACCACAAAAGAGAAATACAAGAGTAAATTGTAGTATTCCAAAACGAAAGCATTGTTATTCCTGTAGATGTCATCTGCATCTGTTAAGGAATTGTGTGGATAATCGAGAAAGGAATGCAATTGCAAGACCAACCACATGATGGAAATTCTAATGCGAATCCGAATTCTAATAGGAATAATAACTCATCGAATCAAGCAATAGTAGCTGAAGTGAAGTCTTCACATTTGCAGTCCGATTCAAATCAAAATCTGATTACACCACTAGTGTTTATATTAAATCAAGAGAAATAGAAGCAATTATGGATTTTGGGACACAAATTTCTATTGTTCATTCATCGTTGATACCTTATTCATACAATATAGAAGAAGGCAAGAATGTTTAGTAAAAAAATAGAGATGAGAGTCTGTAGATTCCCCATTTACCATAGGAATCAAGCGCATTTATTTCATAATATGGATACTTTAATTGATGTTACTGATAAATTTAATGCTCCCGGTTTAATAACACTAGATGTTAATGAATTGTTAATCGTCGCCCTCCATAACGCTTGATCCGATTAAAACGTTCGTCGCCCCCCAAAAACACTTGGCACGATAACATCGTTCGTCTCATCTCTGACTCACTGGAGGGGGAGTAATGTGGTGGTGAGTTCATAGGTCAGATGAAAACCTCGGGATAAGAGTGTACACTTTTGTTTAGCTGCTCAGTTACACGGTTATGGACCTAATGATCCCAAGTTCGAATTTCGGGAATGCACACACCTTTGCTAAGACTGGTGTAAGTATCGACATAATTGGACCTGTTGAACCTATTTAAGAAAATTTAAATATGTATGTTTAGAGGACCTATATTCCCGATGGCCTGAAGCAGTACCCCTGAGAAGTTTGACAGCAAAATCTACATGCGATACCTTATTAGAAATCGTTACGAGAACCGGCATTCCGAATATTATTGCAAGTGACCAGGGAACCAATTTTGTATCGAGATTCACCCAAGAATTCCAGAAAAGAGTAGGATTTCGTTCGAAATTTTCGTGTTCTGGATATACAGCTAGTAATGGTTTGATTGAAAGATACAATAATGGACTCTTGCCCTTCAGAGATAGACTCTAGCCTTACACCTAGATATAGAACATTGCACAAGGAGCTCATTTCAGAATTCAGACTGCCTGTCTGTACTGAAGAATGTAAATACTATTTTCCTTTATAATTTTAATATATGTATGCAACTTTTATAATTCTTAGTTTTTTTTGTTCACTTAGTATTGAATTTATATTTGTATAGTAATGTTTCGGCAGCTCGTCACAGTGGTAGACAAAATGTTATAATTTCTGATAACAAGTAAGTTGAGTTTAATCTTGGGAGAAAGATGTGATATTTGGCGAAGCCTGCGAAAACGATTGGCGAGATTACAGCAGCTGTTGAGGGTTATTGTTTTTTGTTATATGGTATGAAGTGAAGAGCTTGTGTAGCGGAGGAAGAAGGATGCTTTTGTTTTTGCTGTGATTTTAAGTAGACAGTGTTAAGGAATGTCTGAGTGCTGTGTTTTGTTTTGTTTAGTTATGTGTCTTTTTTAAGAAGATTAACAAGCGTGTCATCACAGCATTTTAAAATTATAAGGCCAAAATTTGAGTATTGGAAATACATTTGTTTTTTGGATAATAATTTTGAAGAACTGTAATTTTCACAAAATATAAAAATACCTGTCTCCTGTATCGCCGGATTTAAATCCAATGAAGCATATTTGGAAAGATCTTGAAGCTAAAGGGTGAAGTCACATCAATAATATAAAAGCTGGATTAAAAATAATAATGATGGAAGAATAAGAAACGTTGCTCAAGAAATAAAATTTTAAACTAGTGCACTTTATGGCCTGAAATTCCAATGCTGTTGTAGATGCTGCTTATTAAGTAATAATTATTGAAATATCACAATTAAATTCGCAATTCTCTACTTGAAATTCACAATTATTCGAATTGCTTATAAATATGAGCATTCCATTAATTTATACGATGTCTCCTATAAAAATTTTTTTACTATTTATTTGATTATCGCTTTTCAGAAAAGCGCAAATACAAATATCATACTTTTTAATTTATGATGAAAGAAATATTCTAATCTTAACTGCATTCACTTACAATAAACAAGCACACAAAGATAACATGGATAATGCTTGAAAACTTCTCAATATTGTATCAGGAGCATTCTAAAGCATCTATGATTCATCAAAATCTTGATATTTAATTTTACTTTCTAGTATACGTAGAGAATTATGATCATTAAAAATAATTTCTACGCTTTTACCTGAATTTGAAAAATGTATTTTTTGAAATATGTTACTCTATTTGTCTGTGAATCTGAAAAGAAAAGAAAACGAACACACTTTCAATTAGATGGATGAAATTTGATATGTGGTATTTCATCAAACTTATGCATTTTTATTATTAGGTTGTTCGGAAAGTAATTTCGTTTTTTCCTGACAAAGGATTTAATTGCATTTTTCGCACCCAATTTCATACTTAAACCGCAAAATCATTTTATGTTTTAAGAGCTGATATAGCAAGGCTTGAGTGTGAAAAAGTGCAGCTGATTCTTCGCAGTAGTTTTTGGATGGTGCCCTTTTAAATATGGAGAGCAATAAACAGCATTTTCGTCATTTTTTTCTTTTTTGCTATAAAAGGTAAAAATGCTCTTCAAGCCAGAAATAAATTAGCCAATATGTGTGGAGAAGATGTGTTAACAGTACATCAGTACCAGAACTGATTTGCAAAATTTTTCCTTCAAATGAGGAGGCCAAAACCCACCTCGATCAGTTTTTTTTACAGCAAAGACCAAAACTTTTATGAGCGTGTAATCATGTTACTACCAAAAATATGGCAAAAGGTATTAGACCAGAATGGCAATTTTATAATTTAATAAATAATTTATTCATTAAACGAAAATTTCTTTTCATTTTGACACAAAAATACGAAATGACTTTCCGAACGACCCAATAAATTATATGTGAATCCTATTCACATTAATGTCTAATTACGAGAGAGCATAATAATAAGAGAGAGTCAGAATGACTAAATCTAGAAAAATATTTTAATGTATCCATATTAAATTTTAAACTAAATATATCAAGGGGTTGGCCGCCTTTTGGTCAATCACAATAACTTAAAAACACAATGACTTAGCTAAATGAAAGTTATTTGTTATCTAGCAGTTATGCATGAGCGTTACAAGATTTGGAAGAATACATTTAAAAAAATGCACTACTCTGTACTCTTTATTAACTGTATTAAGAAACACAAAATGCCCATGGGTGAGATTTTGAAATTAAAAAGCAAGTTACTTGTGATAATGATGTTGCCCAAGATCTGATGCTTTCAGATGGAATGCTACCTTATTAACAGAAGATATAAAGAAACATCTCAAAATATTGTGACAATGGTTTTGGTCTTTATTATGCTGTTAGGGTGAGCACTTTTATTTCAGAATGTAAGAGGAAATATTTGGGGAATTCGTACTCACTCGTTTGTCATATGAAAACTGAATGTGGTGCCGAAAAGTCAACGAAAAACTATAATGCATTACTTTTCCAAACTCTATTGATGAGCGCAATTTTTTCTTTTTTTGTTTTGTTTATTGATATTGTTTTGTTTGTCCATATTGAAGAGTCGCTACTGAAACACGCAACACCGGGGAAAATGGAGTTTAGTTATGTCATTTATTTTATTTCAGCGAACCAAGATGTCTATATTAGTACGCTTCCTACCTTTTTGATCATGCCACGTTACCAATCGCCTGCCTTTTGGGAATTCGTCTTTTTTTTTAATGTATGAATCATACAGTTTGTTCAGCTCAAAAGATATTCTAATTTTGCTTATATCCGTCTCGAGAAAGTAAAGTAGAGTATATATTTGAATGAAGCAGCAAGGCTTGTATAATTTTATTAAAACAATGATTAACAATATTATTGTGGAACTGATGATCAATTATTTTGTTGCTATTATTATTAAGAATAAATTTCCCATTTATTTATTTATTTTAAACTGAACGCTTGCTGATATTAAATAATCGCCGAAGACTATAGATAAATATTAAATTTTATGTCCCATGCTTAACTCCATACGATGAAATAAAAGTTTGACTAATTAATTATATTAATTAGTTAATCAAAATAACACCATTAAATAAAATTTCGACTGTTAAGATTTTTCCTCGTCAGTGATTCAAAATGCTCTCCAATTTTTCAAGCAGTTTTAATTGTTACAGGCACATAATTCAGTGTATATACGAGCGTGAATTAAACATATCTACGCCATGCTTTTTTTTCCGTATAGAAAGTATTGAGTAAATATTACAATCGCCGAAAAATTCGAACTCTTGATATTAACATATTAAAGGCGGGATCTTGACGAAAGTATGCCAGGTAACGCGGATCAAATCGTAGTACTACGACTCCCACCTTTAATGTGTTAACGAAATTCGAGAAACACATTTTTAGAAAATGTCTGTCAGTCTGTGACAAAAATAACTCAAAACGGCTGTGAAGTAGAGGATGAAATTTCGTACATTATCTCTACATTAAATGTGATTATTTTCCATCGATTTAAAGAAGAATTTGACATACAACTACACTTGTCACGTAATCACACCAAATTTAATTTATTTGAATTATTGTGTTTTTGAATTAAGGCAGTTATATATTTTTGTACAGATTGACAGACGGTTGGATGAACTTTTAGCTATATCTGGCTAAAAATTTTACAGATGTCTATACGCCAGATGTCGATTCTGTGTACTGAATAGGTCTCACCATTTTGTAGTTATTGTGTTAACATATATTTGATGAATCATACCGACTTCCTTAAAACTGAGTGCACTCAAAATTTGAGAGATATCTATACTTTTCATCTAACGATCAAATTTCAGTCATCTAGCTCAGAGTTTCTATGTAATTGTCATTATCATAGACAGATAGATATTTTTCAAAAACGCGTTTTTCGGATTCAAGAAGGTTTAAAGCTTGGCCATTTATCAAACTCTCGAGTTCGAGTTTTTTGACAATTATAATGTTTTCGCTGAAATTTGTTGGGGGGGGGGAAGAAAAAAAAAGAAAGAAATTTGTTTTTCTGAAAAGTTGCTTTAAGCAGAGAAAAAAAATGTATTTGAAACTTAAGACTTTTGAAAAATCTTTTTTATCGCAACAAAATAAATGTTGTTAGTCTGGCGAGAAATTTGCCCAACAAGTTGTTGCAAGGGTCTCCCTACATCTCAATTTATCGTCTGCTTGGCTTTAGGCGGATCTGGTTTTCCTTGAGGTTAACCTTCAATTACTAAACCAGTTATTAATTTTTTTTAGCAAAAAGAAATGAAACAAATGGAAATAAAATAATTTTTTTGCCTAGAAAATGAACAGTGAAGATTTTTTCAACATTTACCATACATAATTCAATAATAATAATAATTTTAGTTAAGCTTTTAATTATTATAGTCTTTTGGTAGCGAATTATTGTCACTCGTTACTAGTTTTTTCGCATTGCTGTACATAAAAGATAAATAGATAGATTATAACTGTAAGAATGAGTAATTATTTTGCAATATATAAAATGAATTATTCCAGGAAATTTTATGAACTTTTACATTCATTAGGCAAACGCAAACGATATTTTCAGTCAGGAATCGCAATCAATTTGATTATAATTTTGTCAAGTATTTCTTATTAATTCAATTAAGATGGCACATTTAGCTATATTTATCAAACAATATTTAATATCGTGTTAATTTGTACATCAATGTGATATCTTATATTTTTTCCACTCTTGCAAACAGTGCAATGAATTCCAAAATTAAACTAGAATTGAATATTTGATATTTACTATTCGAAATTCTATGCGTACCGAAGAGTAATGTCTTCATTATTGAATTTTAAACTTTATGTTTAATAAATATAATATCTATACATTTATTATTAATTGATCCTTCATTTTCTTATTCATTTATATATTTGGATCATGACAAACGTTTTGTTCATAGGAACATTTTGTTGCGGAATGTTTTTTTTTAAATTAAAAAGCAATAAAGAGTAAAAAAGTTTTAAAAATTTAATAAAAAGACAATGAGTATAATATTTGTAAAGTTTCTTTTAAAATATTAAGGATATGCTCATTCTTAAAAAGGTGTTTTCAATGTTATTTATTTATTGAAATCATGTCAATAATTTATATCATGTTTCCTTAGAGCGAAAATTTTTTTTAAACATTAAATATTATGGAAGAACAATTTTTCGGAACAAAATGAACCTTATAAATCTAATCCCAAACACTTCATGTCCAACCCACATTTTCCTAACTATTTTCAAATTTTTAGAATTTTTTTAAGAGTAATAAATAGTCTTTAATAATTACAAAGGAATATATTTTATTTCAAGTTAATCGCTATAGAACTATACTTATTCTTTTTATTATGGAATACAGTAAGAGTTATCAGATAAAATTTTATTCATCAGGATAGGCGTTAACAAATATTTATTAACTGACAAATGATTTTTTGGAATGACGATTTACAGTTACATCACTTAAAATCAGACTATTATTTTATATTCCATTATTTATTTTTACCAACGAAATATATGATTAAATAAGTGCCAATAATGTGAAATGAGCAATCAATAATTTTAGAAGAATTTTTTCTTTTGTTTTGTAAAAACACATTGCAACTAATTTCGAAAAGAAATTTAACATATTCTATAAAATAAGAGCAAAAAGAATTGTATTATTTGAAATAACAAAGAATATTCTAATTTTTTTTTTACTGAAGCAAATACTAGTTCTGAATGTAGAAGCTCTCTTGAATTATTTCAATAATATGAATACGAATATTAAAATACTTATTATTGGTATAAAATTGACAAAAACGTTTTAATATTCAGTTTCGAATTTTAAAAAATATTTCAATAAGATGTGATACATGTACGTGATCAGAAAGAATTTGAATAAACGTGTACATATATTTAACTTCCTTATGCTATAAAATCAAATAAAAAAGAGCATATCCAATAAAATAAACGTTACGACGATCGGATTGCATGTTCAGAGATCATACGAACGCGTTTCCGCGCTTTTCCAAAACGAAAACATTCTTAATAACTATTTTCACCTATAAATTGCATAAAAATTGTTGCTCAATGTTTAATAGCAGGCCAAGTTCACACGCACACTTGCTTGTCCATTCATAGTTAGATGACATAACTATCAAACAAGTAAAGCCGTCTCAACTAACAATTAGAAAACGAACTTAGCTCGCGGAAGTGACGTTCAAAGGTGTGATGACGTAGATCACCAAGATTCTTAGTGACGTAGACAATCTGAACTGTCAGCATGTTTACTCCCGTACTCGCATCTTTCAGAGCTCACTTCAGGTCTCTCTGTGGTGGTACGTGGAGCAAGTGCCATCCGGACCAAAAGCATGTCTCAATAAACAAAACAGAAGTTCGTCTGTGTCAAACATTCGTAAAGAAAATTCTCCCTGATGTTATTTTGGGCCGATCATTGCAATTAAAAAGATGTTGAGCCTATCGCAGTTGCTTTTAATTCCAGCGTTGCTGTTTTTGCGGTTTTTAATTAGCTTATCTATGACTGGTTTTCCAGTTAGAGGAGTTAGTTGGAGTAAAGATCCAACGCAAGTAAGATTTTAAATTTCCGTGTGCATTTTAATAAAAAATATTGTTAATAATTTATTGACTAAATTGATTTACATCATTTAAATTTTTAATGTAAGAAGTTTTTTTTATAATGTTGTGAAATACCGTTCGATTTTATTCTAAAACTTGTTTTGAATTAAATTGTTGCTGTATATTTTTTAAACATCAGAATAACTTTAATATTTTAGAATTAAATTAATGTGTTTTGAATATTATATATATTTTTTAAAGAGCTGGATGTTTTTAAGTTAGAAATAGTATTTAATGTATTAAGTTTTAATTGTGAATTTTATTTCAGTAAATACGATTTAAAAAAGCTTTACTTGGTGCTAAATATCCCATATTTTGTTACCAAAAATCTGTTTTAGTTTATATCTAATTGGTTTTTTTAAAACTTTGATTTAAAAGAATCTAAAAATAACTTGCATATTTATTTTAACGTATGTGATTATGTTTGCGAAATTAATAAAAGACAAAAGGAAAAAAACCATAGCAAAGAATTTTCAGAGTATTTTATTAGGATTTAAAGAATTTTTTTTTTTTCAAAATTCTTTGCGAGAATTTATTTGTTTATATTCTACAAATTTGTTATTTTATGTTTGTGTTCATAAAGAGTAATTTAAAATAATTGAATTTTCCTAAAATTTCATTCATTGGATTTCTCAGTAGTTTTAAAATCATTGAATTATTTGGAAATTTAAAAATGTATTAGAATTTTATTAGAATGAACTCTGTCAAAAGAGTTCTTATTTAACTATTTAATATGTGCTAAATAATTGATTTCTTAATTGGTAAAATAATTTCTATAAATAAAAAAAATTGAATTTCCTATAAAATTGCATTTTTTATAAGAAACATATATTTTGTTTTTATTATTTATTATGTGATTAAAATCTTTAGATAGTTTCATTCTGCACATATTTGCAGATTATTTCTCATTATTTTACTTAATAGATTTTTTTCTTATAATCAAAATTTAATGTATTTTTCATTAATTACTGTATTGTTTAGTTATAATTTACTTTGATAAGTCAAATGCTCTAATTTACTAAAATGACTAATTTTTTTAAAAGTATATTTTATTGATTCCAATATATTTGAACTTCTTACTTTTATTTCTTCTCCTAGTGGCATCATACATTAGCAAGACTGAAAGATACTGATTTGCATACTATAGCTGATACTATTGACTATGAAGATTTTAATAAAACTTTGGATGCTATTTTAATACCCAGAGTACCTGGTACAGAAGGGCATGAACAAGTTCGAAAAGTAAGCAAACTGTTTTTTCATTTAAATCATGTCTGAAGAAGAGTTAAAATAAATTATTTCTATATTTTATTATTTCAAATTGCTGTAGTTTTGTTGGCATAGAAAAAGATTTAATTAATTTTAATAATTTAAATAAAGTTTAATATTTCATCTTCTATGAGTAATTTAAAATATGAAGAATTCAAAAGCCTCTTACTTTGAGTTATTATATTGTAATTTTAAATTCTTTAATCTTAATTCTTTATTTCCTTCTTATGATTGCAGTTTATAAGATAATTAATTATTAATTACTAAACTATTATCTCAAAACTAAATATCTTCTAAATGTATTTTTTATTATTATTAATGTCTTATTATGCATGCGAATTGTATCTGAAATTTCTTGCTTAAAATTATTTAATGATAATTAGATTTTTATTTTTCTTATACGAAAAAAATCTATATGTTTATCTGTACTTAAAAGAAAAACAATACCCTAGTCAACTTTACACTTTAGATGTATTACATTTTAATTCAAAATATCTGCTTATCTGTATTATAATTAATAACCTAGAAAAATTATTTTATGATTCTAAATTACTAATATATTGCTTATCCAATTGTGTGCAATTGTCTGCTTCCATTGGAAGATTACATGAGCTTCTTAGTGATAGGATGTAAATCTAGCAAATTATTTCATACAATAATACTATGCCATATAATTTTACAGTACATAATTACCGAAATGGAAAATCTGGATTGGGTTGTTGAGGAAGATACTTTCACAGATCGCACCCCTCATGGTAGAAGATCCTTTTCTAACATCATAGCAACATTGAATCCTCATGCATGTAGACGACTTGTGCTTGCTTGTCATTATGACACACTTTATAACAGAGAATATACCTTTATGGGAGCCACAGATTCTGCTGTTCCTTGTGCTATGATGATACATGCTGCTAAAATGCTGCAACATGCTCTCAGACAACATAAAAAGAAGGTTAGTTCAAATTTATTTTTTCATGAATCTAATCATTTTACAGCAAAATTATATGTGTTTCAACTAATTTTTACTTTCTAAGTGATTATCCTCAACTTTTAATCTTAGTTTAATCACAATCACCAATTAGGTTGTCTTTGAATTTGTTACATTTGGTAATAAATAAAACAAATTGCTTATAATTTCATTTGAACATACCTGTGGTAACAAAATAGATCTGTTCAAATAAAAGTAATAGTTTTTATGGAATTAAATTGTTTAAAATAATTATTAATTAAATATTGTTTGCATTATTTAAATAAAATTATTGTAAACTTATCATTTTTGAATCTCTAAAAATAAGTATAAAATTCATTTCTAGATATAATTATATGAGATTTACAAATAATATTTTACAAAGCAGATGGAAGCCAGTCTTAAAGAATTTTGCATTTTTACTAAGTTGTATGTAAAGTAATTGAACTTTATTCTTAAAATAATTCATGGAAAAGTAATTCTTTTATAACTTATATCATGATCATAATGTTTATTTATTCTATAATTCTGCAAAATATATCTGTAATTCTTCATCTTAAACAAATGGAGAAAATGTAGCTTTTCAAGAACAGTAGTATATTAATAACTATTCCACCATGTAGATAAAAAAATTTAACAAATCTGTTCTGTAGCATACAAAACATCAAAGATGTATCTCAAATCCCTTAAACTAAATAATTATTAATGACTAATAATCTCATTGTGCTTTAATGTTCTGTGTTTTTATTTTGTGATTGAATATTTATGCTTATAATTTTGTGACATTACTAATATAATTCTGTTTTAAAATAGATTCAAATGAGTAATGGCTTCAAAATATAACCATAGAATAGGTTTCTGGTCTTCCACGGTTTTATCAAATTTTTTAAAGAATGCGTAATACATGAAAATTTGTTTCGTGTATACAATTTTGAAATTTCAAATCTAAAACTGACTGAGCAAATTAAACAATCCCAATTTAATAAGAGCTTCATATACTTGTCACTATACTAGGTATAAATTTGATTTTTTTATTATTATAATTATATTGAAACACATATACATAATGGTTTTTTTTTTTTTTTTTTTTTTTGTAAAGTACCAATTATTTATTTGAATGTATTCAGTGTGTGTTTTGTACATGTTTAAATCAAATATGTCTTGAGCAAAAATCTTGGTTGTTGTATTAATTTTAATATTAATTGGAAAAAGTCAACTGTGATTTAGGACAATCTAAATTTTATTTCATTATGATTAATACTTAATTTAAAAAATATAGAAGCTAATACTTATTTCGTTTAAGATTAAATTTGCTTATCCAGAATTAGAATTATATGGCACTTCTTATTTTATTCAGTTATATTTTACTCACTCATCAAAAAATTTGTTTCAGGATAATGAACTGACTTTGCAGTTTATATTTTTTGATGGTGAAGAAGCTTTTCAACGATGGAGTAAAACTGATTCTTTATATGGTTCTAGACATTTAGCTGCAAAGTGGAATAGAATGAAACCATTTCCTGATGGATTAAATGATGGAAGTCACTGTTCAAAGAAGAAGGAATATGCATCCTATTTGGATAGAATGGTATGGTTCTTTTTAAGTATATTTAGTAACATTCAAATATTACATGTTGTATTACCTGTTAATTTTTATTTGGATCCTTAATTGACAAAGTATATTATAATTTAGAATTTTTTTTAAAAAGTCCTAAATAAATGAGAAAATTATGGGGTTTGCATCATTTATTAAAGATTTTTTTTTTTTTTACCCACAAAAAGAAATGTTACCAGATGGTGTTGAAAAATGTATTTTTTGAAAATATGGAAATTTGTCATTTTAAAATATGGGGATTGATAGCTTAAGAGCTTATGGGACCTATTAGATCTATTATTAGTGATGATTTTAATTTTTTGTTCACATCACACATATTGCTTGGAGAAGAGGATGGGAAATAAGAAAGTTAAAATTTTAGCTTTAATTTCAAACTTTTAGTATGCATCATATTCAATCTGTCCTATTTTCCTTTATTTTCAGATTAATATTGAAGTTTTATCCCCCAAAAATTGTGTATCCAGTTCCTTTAAAAAGTTTCTAATATTACTATAGTATTGACTCATTGGAAGTTTAAATTACCCTTTGATAAATTTTATTCATTTGCCTTTTAGGATCACCCATTCTATGTATGATTACTATATGTCTTACAAATGAGAGGAAATGAAATTTATTTATTAAAAAAAGACTGTGATATATTTTTTCTATTATGAAAATGGGAGAAGGCATTTTCCTCTTTCTATGCCAAAACTCATTTTCAGCAAAATACCTTGAAAGTTTTCTAACTGTAATCCAACAGTAGAATGTTAGTATATTTTTCTTATTTCCTTCAATTTTTAAAGTCAAATGTAATTTTTAGTTTAATATTCAAGGATAGTTTGTTGATATATACGATATATTTTATGTATAGCAAATTAAATATCCTTGAGAATAAAATGTAAAATATATATGAATTTTTTAATGACACAAATGATAAAAACAAAGACTCAATGGTAAACATTAATTCTTTAGAGTTATTTTGATTTCAATTACAATATTTTTGTTTTAGGAAGTTATGGTTCTCTTGGATTTGATAGGAACAGCTAACCCAAAATTTTATAGTTATTTTCCTGATACCTATGGACTGTATTCACAATTTGTTGAAATTGGTAAGTTAATATTTACTAATAAATATGCTTGCATGCATAATATATAACACACACACATGCACACAAATATATATAAAAAGTACGATTTCATCATAACCCATGAACGTGCAGCATATTCATTTCTCATATGTCTTATGTAATTTATTCATTTAAGGCACAAATATAGTTAAATGAATGTCATGTTATTAGAGAATCTTTTAAATTTAAATAAATATTTGCTTCAACTTAACATTAAAAAGAATTGTTTTGACATAAAAACATAAAATTGTTCAACAATTTATTTAAATTTCATATCCCATGTTTCTGAAATATATTGTTTTTTTTATTCAAATTTAAGTATAAATAGATTTTTATAAAGATATTTAAGCCTTTTTTTATTTAAGGAATTTGGAAATATTCTTTTAAATTTGTAAAGTAGAAAAGAAAATAAGGGATTTGAAAAAACAAAATGATATTTTAGATTTTAAACAAGTATGGATTGAATTCATTGAAGATAATTTTGTTTCATCCTCTAAGATACATAATAAATGATGATAAAATGCTCCATTTCTTTTATTTCTTAAATGGACTGATTTTATTAGGTTGTTCGGAAAGTAATTTCGTTTTTTCCCGACAGAGGATTTAATTGTATTTTTCGCACCCAATTTCATACTTAAACCGCAAAATCATTTTATGTTTTAAGAGCTGATATAGCAAGGCTTGAGTGTGAAAAAGTGCAGCTGATTCTTCGCAGTAGTTTTGGGATGGTGCCCTTTTAAATATGGAGAGCAATAAACAGCATTTTCGTCATTTTTTTCTTTTTTGCTATAAAAGGTAAGAATGTTGTTCAAGCCAGAAATAAATTAGCCAATATGTGTGGAGAAGATGTGTTAACAGTACATCAGTACCAGAACTGATTTGCAAAATTTTTCCTTCAAATGAGGAGGCCAAAAACCACCTCGATCAGTTTTTTTTCACAGCAAAGACCAAAACTTTTATGAGCGTGTAATCATGTTACTACCAAAAATATGGCAAAAGGTATTAGACCAGAATGGCAATTTTATAATTTAATAAATAATTTATTCATTAAACGAAAATTTCTTTTCATTTTGACAAAAAAATACGAAATGACTTTCCGAACAACCCAATACTTTCTGCATACTGTTACACTCCCTGATAATATTTTGCTACAGAATACTATTTGCTACAGTATATTGTGTACAAAATTACCCTTATGTGATTGCAAACCTTGTGATATGCATGAGCTGTGCCATTTTCCCTAAGAATTTATGAGCAGAGCAAATGTTGGAAACACTGTCAGGCTACATGTAGTTGACATTATTTCATTCCCATTAAAGCAATACAGAGCAGCAAAATTTATAAATAAATTACCTCAACTAAGTAGTGATCAACAACATCAGATTATAGAAATTGATTTAAAATGTCCTCAAATGACTGCATTTAAGTCAGTAGATAATGTAAATTCATAAGTTTGTGTTTGTTCAAGTGAGAAATTTTTATACGGATTTCATTGCTTATATGGACAAGTAAATTGGTACCAACATGCATTTAGAGATTTTCCTTAATCTTTTGTATTTTTTGCAACATTTTCTTGTATTCAGCTTTATTTTATTTTTTTTTTACAAAATTTAAATTAATTTATTATGATATTTTTAGCATAAATATAATGATAATATACTTGTATATAACAGAAGTTAAATTAATGATTTGTGAACTTCTTTCAAGATTCTCTTCAGACTTTAAGTAAAAAAAGTGTTGTATATTTTATTTCAACACCTTTTACTTTCTACATATTAAAAGTATAAATGACATATATTTTCTTTTTAAATTTCACAAGCTAGTATTAAATCATGCATGTTTCTATCTTGTATGTATTTTCCATTTAATTATTATTCGTCTTCCTTATTTTATGTAGAAAAAAGGTTGAATGCTGTGAAAAAAATTGATGCTCATCCCCCTGAAAGGACCACAAAATATTTTGATAGCAGATCTACTTTAGCTTTTGTCGAGGATGATCACATTCCATTTATGAAAAACGGTAATTTCAGTTTTTTGTTTGTTTGTTTGTTTGTTTTTTCGAATCATCTTTAAATTATTCTAACAAATATTCTCATTGTTTTGGTGAAATTTAAATTATTTTCATCGTTGCTACAATTATTTAATTCCAATTTTTTTTTTTAATTTTAGCCAATCGTTTTATGAAAATTCGGCTTGTTTTTTTCTATCTCTACTAATAATAAAAGTTAATTAATTTATGTTTGTGTAATGTAGTATAATTTAATGTAATTTATGTAGGATCTATCAGTGCATTGCTGGCTAGATCATTTGATTTAGAATTTAATGTATAAATTTTGGAGGATGCCATTTTTGTTTTGGAAAATTTAGTTACAATCTTAATGAATTAAAAAAAGTAATCGAAATTTTAGCTATTTTCCTCGATAAATTCTGAAAAATTATTTAAATTCATTGTTTAATAATATTATTAATTTTCACAGTATTATTTAAATAGACACTCGATGTTTACGAATCTATACTAATAATAAAGATTTTTGTATGTTTGCGTTTTCGCTTCACAGGCCGGAATATGTGAACATTGATTATTAAAGTTAGCAAATGTATCCTTTGATATCGGGAATGTTCGCGTCGTAGCTGTTTTTATAAAATTTTAACTAATTGAAAATTGTTTTTGATTTCAGTGTTTTTCCCACTAGAGCTTCCGAAAATAAAATAATTTTACACCTTTTAAAAATTCTTTTTATGAAACTAATTTTGGCAATTAAAAAAAAAAAAATTTGCTAAAATTTCCAACTATAAATTGCAATGTCATCTTGAAATTCAAAATAATTTTAATTGTTGCATCAACAATCTGATTTCTTAAATCTTTTCTCCTTATTGGAAACTAAAGTACAAAGTTTCTGTTTAGTAACTATGTAGTTACGAGACAAATAAAAATGAAATGCAATACCGCGTAAATTAAAAGATAAATTAACCGGATATTTCTGTTTTCAATAGAGATACGATGTCATTGGAGGACCTCCATTAAAAATGTTTGTGTACAGTAAAAGCTCTTTATTCTCGGGATATAAGTTCCGTAAATATGCCGCGAATACAGAAACCGTGAATACGGAATGGTAATTTATATGGTATTATAGGTTAAACGTTCCTAGGTGACAAAATAATAATAATAATTAAAAAATATATATAAAAAAAGTCAATTTTATTGTAGTTTTTGAACATTTTGATTAATTATCTTAAGGCTTAGGCAATGGTTTGAAGAATTTTGTAATTTTCTCTTGCTTGGTAGTTTTTAAAAGCTCCTTTCATTCAGACTGATACGCAGCACTCGCATCAGCAATTTGCCTCTTAAAAATAAGACTTCGTTCCATAGACGTTCATAAAGAAATCGCAAAGCTCATTTGCCATTCTTAAACCTTCACTAAGAGTTTTCAAATTAAATGTCACGTTTCTAGTGCTTGTTGGAGTCTGTTCTTCAATGTGCTGTGAATTTAACATATCCTCCAAGTTGGTTTCAATCAGATTTTCATCTTGCGATTCAAGCAATTCCTGAATGTCACTTGATTCTATCTGTTCGAACCCATCTCGTCCTATTTCATTCGCGATTTCGGCTATGTTTGCAGTTTTCATTTAACAACATACTTCAGACGAAGTTGTATTAAGATCTATTTTACTTTTTCTATTAGTCCATTTGACGGCATTTGCAAAGGATATTGGGTTGGAATCCTTTTATTATTATGATGTATGTACTTGTTAGATCCGCGAAAAAAGAAATTTGTAGCCGCGAATATAGGTATTGGGTCGCATTTTTTTAATCCGCGAACAGTGAAAACGCGAATGAAGGAAGCGCGAATAAGGAGCTTTTTACTGTACACAATAAATAATGCATATGCAAGAGATTTTTTTTAAACACAGTTGTAACGTCTAATTTGGTGGAATCACAAACATGGAAGTTATATCTACAGATTTAAAAAAAAATTAAATGGTAATTTTGTGAAGTCATGGAAATGATGCTATTTCTACACAATAATATAATCAATATTCACAGCATAATAATCAATCATTAATAATAAACACATATACTCAATTGTAAAATAGATAAAATTGATAAAATAAATAATACTGGAATCTTCCAGAATTTTGATGATAGAACCAATAGAAACCGAGATATGCCTGATTGTTCCAGAACTTTCTTTGCTCCATTCCGAGAACTATAAAATGGTGGTAGTCTGAAGCCGAAGACAGTCGTATATCAATCGCAGAATGAGTAAATGGCGAATAGTTGGATCAGTCCAGCAAAGATCAAGCGTTGTTGGAGCTCAAGCGATTGCTGAATTGAGTTTTGTGCCTAGTACTGTTGTTTAATGTAGAAGCAGTGTCGAATCGTGTGAGGAATAGCAAGTCATGTAGTTGTAAACCGGCTGTTGAATGCAGCTAAAGCGAGGAGACAGTAGAGAATAGCAGGCGTTTAGAGAGACCGTTGATAGAAACTACAAAGATTCTCCTTTGTTGAATTCTGTCTGGCCGCTTTGTTTGCTGTGGTTATTACTATCGATTACTACTTAAGGACTACTGTTTGTTGTTGTTGTGTGTTGCCAATATTCGTCGCGGCTTTGTCTCCATGTTCGCTTCTTTTTGTTAATAAAGTCATCATTCGTTATTGAGGCCAGCTGATAATGTATCCTCATCGACCATCAAATCGGAAAAAACCCTGAAGTTCTGTAACAAAATTTTTCAATGATTTGTTAATGCTGCGTTATGTAAAATATCGGTAAGAATTGTTACTGAACACTGGGTAACCAATAGAGGGTATGCATGAGCACCCATTTCAAATCGTATGAGATTAAATCTTGTCCTTGGCAAATGAATCTCCATTTGTAAAAACGAAAAGAAAGTTAATCATCAATAAAATATGAGGAAACGAACCTATGCTCCACTTTTGAAAAATTACATTAAATTTGAAGTGTGTAAGCGTATAGGTATTGGTACACGCTGCTTTTACGGCTTACGATTGAAAAATGACTGTATTTTTTTTTTAATTACAGTTCGCCATTAACTTTTCAGACTGTGAATTTCATAAACAAGAGCATTTTATGCATCGCCCAACAAGGGATCAATTTTTAATAAATCTCGACATTTAAATGCCCTGCGATTGATTCGAAATTTAATGAAATTTACCAAATCCACTGGAACAAATAGTGCATCTATATTTATCATTGTGGTGGAAAAAAATTCTTTCAAAGGAGATTTATTCTCTGTAACCATTTTATTGATTGACTCACGTAAATAGATCTCATTGCTAAGTAAAGGGGAAAAAGTAATTAATTCTGGTGGTAGTGGATCTAATGCCACTTTGTCATACCAAGCCCGAATGAGCGGAGCACTTTCGAATTAAGGCAGAGGTGTGCGCCTTTCGTTGTTAACGAGCACCGTTAAGGTGAAAGTACAACTTTGCTCGAACACACACGACACAACCCTTTTTAGTGGGAGGTCGAACTCATTCATATACTCATTCATCCATCTTCAAGTAAGAATTTAGATCCAAATCAGAGGCCGACTCATCCCTGATTCAGTATCCCTAGAGGTATAATTTATTATAGGAACATGGGGGACTTTGCAGGCACGGCCTATTTAACGTGCCCCAACTGCCATTAGCTAACACGGCGATCTTTGGTCGAGACGAGGACAGAACTCGGCATCTTTCGGTTACGAGACTTGCGGAGCCCTATCTTATGTTCTTAACAAGAACGCATCTCAATATTGGTGATGTAGTTTGGGAATTGAAGATTTTAAGCAGCCAAATGCCATCTTCCGTAATTTAAATTACAGATTTATACGAAAAATTAGCATTTTCGCGAATTTATAATTTTGAAATAATAAGTATAGAAATCTCCTCTGAATAGTATTAAAAAAATAAACAAAATATGTTCGAATTTTTAAAATAAATTATCAAAAAATTAATATGGCTGCTTTATTTTAAAGTTTATTAATTTTCAAATGCATTTATCAGATTATTTTTGCCATGTTGTAATTGGAAATGCCTCTCGACTAAAAAATAATTTTGAAACACTTTTTTAAATATCTGTTTGGGGTTAAATATAAAATTTATTCCTTTTTTTTTTTTTGTTATTGTTGTTCTGGCTGATAAAAAAAAATACTTCTTTATTTTCAAGTATTTTAAAATTTAAAAAAATATTATTCATTATTTTTATAATTACTGCTGAGCTACAAAGTTATTTTTGTGTTAATTTGAACATCAATTATTGTTGCATTTGCTTATAACCTTTTTTTTTTTTTTTTTCAAATTAAGGTGAAATTATTGCTTTTACTTATTTTTTCATACATTTCATTGTATACTTCAAAAGATGCACGTTTTACATCAAAAAGAAAGAAAAAAAAAGTCAGTTTCGTGGCAGATCCAAGCGAAATGCAAATTTCCGTGCTCACTTTCACAGCATCGCAACCAGTATTTAAGAAGATCAAACTCAGCTGATACAATGATCAGTGCTTATAGAAGGAAGTATTTGCGTGCGTGTCTGTATGCGGTATTCAGACGAATCACTCGTATTCATGGCACTGAAATTCGATTCGGGTAGTCGTAACAGCGACTCGATGCTCTCGAAAACTGATTTTTAAAAATCTCTTGTAAAATTTTACTTATATAATATTTTATGTTGATTTGGACAATATTCCACTAGCGTTTACCTGTCTTATATAATTTTTTGAATTTGTGGAATCTTTAATGATAGTCAATTTTCTCGAAAAATTTTGAGAATCAAAATGATATTTTAATTTTATTGGGTTTTTTTCAGGGTTTTTTTTTTTAAATAAAAAACCTTGAAACATTCGCCCAATTTTTCTTTTTAATTAAATTTTAAAATACTTTTTTTCAATCCCCTCCCAAATGAATTGATAAAAATTTTCTTCGCAAATCCTGGACGTGCCATTCTAATATATGGTTAAATGTCTTAAAAGAGAAATCAGGATCGAATTAATTCTAAAAAGATTCTTGAAACATTTTTTATTTAATTTTTAAAAAATAGACAAAATACTTTTTTTTTTATTCCCACCCAAATGAATTGAAGGAATATTTTGTTCCCTCCCAAATGATTTTCTTCGCAAATCCTGGACGTGCCATTCTAAAGTGTGGTTAAATGGTTTAAAAGAGAAATCAGTATCGAATTAACCCTGAAAAGATTCTTAACAGTTTTTATTTAATTTTTTTAAAAATGGTCGAAATAATTTTTTTGTCACCATTGTGTGGTTAAATGGTTTAAAAAAGAAATCAAGGTCGAATTAATTCTGTGATAGACAATTCGTATTTTGAATACCCCGACTTTTCTAACTGGTTGTTTCTACTTTCTCGTATATGTTATAAACTGGAAGTATAATAATCGTCAAAAAATTCGAGCTCAAAATTTTGACGAATCCGCACGTTTTAGACTTTCCGGAGTTCGGAAAACAAATTTTTGGAAACTATCTGTTCACTCTGTGACAAAGAGAAATCAAAAACGTTTTGAACTACACGGTTGAAATTAGTTATGTTATGATCTTAACACTTAATTTGCAGCTTTCTATCGGATTTTGAGTAAAATCTTTTCAGAGACAATACGTCTGTTCTGCTGCTCGAATATTAGTTGACGCGATAAATACAAAACGAAGAGAGTTAAGTAAATAAGATTTGATGCACAAATTTAACATCTACATTGTAAACATATATCAAATTTTGAGCTAAATCCAAGAAAGTGTTAATTTTCTGCCTGTTTGCACTTTCAGAAACATGTAAATGCGATAATTCACAAACGCAACTACTTAAATGTATTGTTGTTGTTGTCGTGTCCGTGTTTTTCACGGAAAGGGGGTGCAGTAGCTTCTGAGGGTATAGACCCCTGAGCACCCAGAGGGCAGAAGTCCGACTTCTAGCTCACACACACACGACACGACCCTTTTTAGGGGGTGGTCGAATTCATTCATACACTCATTCATCCATCTGCAAGTCGGAATTTCGATCCAAATCAGAGACCGACTCATCCCTGATTCAGTACCCCCAGAGGTATCGTTTTCGTTATGGGAACTTGGAGGACTTTGCAGTCTCGACATATTTAACGTGCCCCAACTGCCATTAGCCAACACGGCGGTCTTTGGACTTAACGAGGACAGAACCCGCGACCTTTCGGTTACGAGACTGATTACCAACCAGGCTACCGCGGCCCGACTTAAATGTATTAAATTTGGTATATAATTATGTGATTGCAAGTACAATTTTGTTTTAATCAATTTAGAAAAACCTCTCTAAAGCACAAATTCGATTTTTGGATACTATTTGCGGCATGCCAGTGGATAATCTGCTGGCGTTCTGGTTAAGGGTGGCGTGTTTTCCCCGTGATCTGGTCGTCCCTGTTCGGGCATGATTGTTCTTCCTTCTGTGAGATGTGTGAATGAATCCCCCGCGGTAAAAAGAGGTTGTTCAATCGAATGTGTGTGTCATCTTTATATGAGCTAGAAGTCAAACTTCTGCCTTTGGGTGCCCAGGGGTCTTTACCCCAGTCGACCACAACAAATTCTGTTGATACTGCTATGTTCAGTGGTGGCGGGGTATATGCTAGAAGGTGTATGCTAGAAGAAGGGGTCTTTACCCTCAGAAGCTACTGCAGTCCCTTTTCCCTTGTTGATGGCATTATCATCAGGAAATCTTTAGAAAACCGTTAAGAGTGACACCATAGATCCAGAATTTTTTTTAATTCACTCTAAAAGTTAGTATTTCGTAACTATTGTACGTCAGTTACATGGAATGCATTTGCTGGAATAACATCTTTACAGTAGAGAATGTGTGTGAAGGGTTTTGCTGGGGACACTCCCTCTGGTTTCAGTAATTTTAATTTAATACAATAGCTGCGAGTATTTAATGTAATCTCTTCGGACTTAAAAGTTTTGATAATCGACTTTCTATCATTTCACGAGAAAGAGGATAAAAACGCTTACCTCCGGTCGATCAATGTGCATTGGCTAGGATTGTAAAATGTCTGAATTCGCAACCGCGTAGTTTGGGACAAAATGATGGCTGACAAAATTGTATAAGGAGGGGAAAACATTTATTCATAACTAGATTATTTTATTTTTATCATGTGGGAACATATTGTTTTCGCTTGAGGTTTTTGGAGTCTTAAAATGCGAAGGCAACAAATTGTTGAAGCTTTAAAATGTGAAGGTAACAAACTGTTGAAGCTTTAAAATGTGAAGGTAACAAATTGTTGAAGCTTCAAAACGTGAAGGCAATAGATTGCTGAAGCTTCAGAATTTGAAGGCAACAAATTAGATATTTATCACTGTTTTTTTTTTTTTTTAATTTGGCTTTCACAATACAGCTTTTGAAATATCTATCATCTGCTAATGTAGTTTGTTTTGGAGTCGGCTTACACTGTATAGCTTTTTAATTATCTATCGTCTGCTGTAGTAGCACTTCCTTTGGAAATCACAGTTTTATTGCCTACCTCGCACAACGTTTTTTTTTTTTTTTAAATAAACCAAACAAGTTAAAATATTGTTTGTTTAATCAGTACAGATAGTTGGTTCAGTGATAAATTCAATTAATTAAAATAAGGTTATTAGAAAATAATGCAGAAGGTTGTCAAATTTGGCGATTTATCGCCAACTTAAGTTACCCCTTGGTTTCAAAATTATACTTTCTCTGTATTCTTACGGATTGTCTTAATTTATGTCATTAACCAGTTTAAACGGTTTGAAACAATCACGAGACTATCAGATTACGCCATGCGTCAATATATATATATCCGTTTTTAATATACCTCGTTTAAAATTAGATTAACAAATTCATCATATTAAACCGGCGAGAGTGGTCACTCAAATTTTCTCACTCTCTAATAAAGCTGTTATGCGCTTCCGTCATATCAAATCGCAGATTCGATAAAAATGTTATGCATTTTATGAATTAACAATTAAGCTATAATAAACCATTGGGAGTCGTCTCCGCAAAATTTTCTCTCATATTCTCTAATAAATACAGTAAAAGTTCCTTATTCGCGCTTCCTTCATTCGCGTTTTCACTATTCACGGATTTAAAAAATGTGTCCCAATTCCTATATTCGCTTCTAAAAATTTCTTTAATCGCGGATGTAATATGTACGTACATAATAATAAAGGGATTCCAAGAGGTATCCATCCCAATATCCTTTGTAAATGCCGTCAAATGCACTAATAAAAAAAGTAAAATAGATCTTATTACTACTTTGTCTGAAGTATGTTGTTGAATGCAAACTGCAAACATAGCCGAAATCGCGAATGTAATAGGACGAGATGGGTTCGAACAGATAGAATCAAATGACATTCAGAAATTGCTTGAATCGCAAGATGGTGATTTGACTGAAACCGACTTGGAGGAAATGTTAAATTCACAACCCATTGAAGAAGAGGCTTCAACAAGTACTGGAAACGTGACATTTAATATGAAAAATCTTTGTGAAGGTTTAAGAATGGCAAATGACCTTTGCGATTTCTTTATGAACATTGATCCGTCTATGGAACGAAGTCTTATTTTTAAGAGGCAAATTGCTAATGCGACTGCTGCGTATCAGTCTGAATTGAAGGAGCTTTTAAAAACTGCCAAGAAAGAGAAAATTCTTCGAACCATTGCTTAAGTCTTAAGATAATTAATCAAAATGTTTAAAACTTCAATTATATATATATTCACGGTTTCTGTATTCGCGGCATATCTATGGAACATATACCCCGCGAATAAAGAGTTTTTACTGTATTTAAATCATTGTGTTTTTGAATTATTGGATTTCTGAAACGCGACAGTTTAACGGTCAACGGGTAATTCAATCCAAAGACGGTTGACAGACAGTTAACCCGTATTTGGATTTATCTTATATTTTGACAGGTGTCTACCGTATAGATTTTTAATTTATGTACCAAATTTTATCTATCTAGCTTTTTCTGTTGCGTAAGTATCCTACACACTTATATTTGAACAGCCGAGCATGCTCTGAACATATATTTACTCAAAATTTGAAAGAAATCTGAAAATTTGGTGTATTGGGGAAACAGTGTACCAAATTTCGACCGTCTGTTTCAAACCATTTCCGAGTTATCTTTGTCACATATAGACATGCATAATTCCGAAAATGCTTTTTGAACTCAGTGGGGTCTAAAACGTGAAAATTTGTCAAAATCTCGAGTTCTAATTTTTTGACGAATACTACTATGATTTCTCTATACTAATGTATACGAAAAGGTAAAAAAGAAGAAAAAAAAAAGTTAATTTTTTCAAAGAACGGAAATTACCTTTATCTTCGAGAAGTTTAGTAACTAATAGTAGATATTTGCTATTATGCTTTACAAATATATTTGGACAGAGGCTTCCACTCAGAGTTGGCCTTCTGTATGGAGTCCGGGTGCAAGAAGCAATTTGGGCACTAATTTTTTGTCAAGTAAAAAAAAAAAGAAAACACGAGTACATATTATTAATGCATGTTTATTTAATGCGCGATTTTGTTTTTGCTAATACATCAATTACTTCAGAAAAATTACAATTATTTTGCAATTTCTTTTTCGATGCTTAATATAGCAAGTGCATGTAAGCGTTCTAAACATATGCTTGACCGATAACTCTTTATTAATTTTAATTTGCTGGAAAAGCTCTCAGCACTTGCTATAGCAACGGGCATTGTAAAGAAAAGTTTTAATACATTTAGAAAAAACTCATTATAATTATGTATTGAAATATATCTTGAAGGTTATTTAGTGACTAATTTGAAATCAGAAATAATATTTGATATACTTTTAAACCTATCTTCTATTTGTACAATAAAAGTATCAATCACAGTGTTAAAACAATATCCACATTTCTCTGTTGGGATTTTTTTTATAATTTCGTCTTTTACTAATTCGGAATATAATCGTTTTCTTTTTCGAATTGGTTTTACAGGAAAATGTTCAAATTAAATGCTAGCACTTTTACTTCGTCTAAAAATGTATTAAATTTTGAATTTCAGTTTTAATTTTATTGACTAAATTGAAAGCCGAATCAAGACCAATTATTTTTATTTGAAAGAGTTTATTGATAGTGAAAATTTTGGACAATATTGCAAACCATGGTATTAAAACATAAAGGGCATTTCTTGTATTGCATCTAATAAGCTTTTAGCTTCGGATACCGCTGTATTATCGTTACTTACATCAATAAATTCTTCTAATGCATTACAAGTTTGTTCAAACTGTGTATACACAGCTTTAACTGAATCTATTTTGGCTTCCCAACGAGTGTCACATAATGGTTTAAGAGAAATGTTTAAACGCTTTTGTACAATTTCCCATCTGTTTTTAGATGTGGAAAATAAACAATATAAACGTTTCAATATTCCATAATTTTTTTTTACAATATATACTGCTGGAAGCGACATCACAAATTAATAAATTAAAGGGGTGTGATAGGCAAAGCACATACATTGCATGCGGGTTTAGAGAAAATATTCTAAATTGCACAACTTTATATTTCCCTTTCATGTTGCTACCGTTGTCGTGTGCTTGCTCTCTACAATTCTTAATATCTAACTCAAGTAATAGAGTTCTTTCTAATAGTCTTTGCTAGTCCTTCACCAGTTACTTCAATAAACCCAATAAATGACTCATTTATAGTTAATCTTTTCACTTCAAATTCACATATCTGATAATTATTGAAGTCTTTTCTTTATGGGAAATATCAGGAGTGCAATCCATTTGGATACTATAGTACATGGCTTCTTTTATATAGTATTTAATTTTGTTAAGGACTTCATTTCCTAATACAGCAATAATTTGTTCTTGTGACCTATGGGCTAAATGATGCACAGTTCTATTTTTAGAATTTTTTATTTTGTTTATATGATCCATTAGCATAGGATCGTATTTGCTTAATATTCGATCGTATTTATGAAACTAATTTCCATTATTTGGCTTCCCTATTATTTCATGGGTTCCTTGAAGTGGAAGATTACTACACGCTAAAAATAAAATCGCATCTACAATTATTTGAAAGAGTAATTTGAGTAAAATTACTTATATTAACTTCATTTGTTTTATCAATGATTCTGATTGGTCTGATTTTAACATACAACATTCTAAATTTATCATTTATAAAGCATTGCCGTAAACCAGGATTATTTATACTCTCTTGATCATATTTGCTATTGTTATTTTCGTCGTTACTTTCTTATTTGGTCACATTTGTATAAACATACGATTCTTCAACAAATTTCACTGTTCTGACGTTTTTATCCCTGGACTATGTACTTTGAGCGGCACTTTCTTTCCCAGTTGAAGTTTGAATTGTTATTCCTGAAGTTGAAGCAATTTCATTGCCAGAATTACTGTGCAGCCAAGAGAACAGATCTACTTGTGACTTTTGGAAATTTAGCTTTTCTTTTCTCATGATTTTTTTTTTACACCCAGAAGGATATTTCCTTGGCTTGTACAGTGCTATATCTTACAGTATTAAGCAGTCCATAGAATGAATTATTAAATTATTATATGCCACTATATATTACTATAAGCCATTAACTAATTGACGAGGTAAGTGATTGTAAATCTACTTACCTTATATTAACAATATTTTGCATATTGGCACAAGACTATAAGTATATATTATGAACTTATATCCAAATCCGGTGACTGCTAAATTAAAACTTTTTCCTTTATTCTTTTCATTCCGCAACTCTTTGATGACCCGTTGACTTACCGACAATTTGTCGGTAAAACTGCCCAGGCATCAAAGAGACCAAGAGGAGTCGAAGGGGAAACGCATCCTCGTGGCTATGGGGGAGTGTGGTCCCCCAGTGGATCGGAGGTCTAATTTATGACCAAATCTGTGAAACGGCCCACCGTGGGACCTATAGAGCTGGGATACTGATATATCAGCTCTATGGTGGGACCCCGTCGAATGCGTCAATTTCATTAGCGACCAGCTGTTCTCGCGTCCTGAGGCAGTGTTAGATTGCTGCTTGAAAACATTCAGGCTCATGGACCTGGTTTCATGTTGCTGTCGACCAGGTGGGATAAAAAAAAATAATTTTGCTGTGATCCGAATTTTAAATTTATACTTTTATTTTAGGTGTTCCCATCGTGCATCTCATCCCCAGCCCCTTTCCTCACGTGTGGCACCGAGAGAGTGACAATCGGGAAAGCCTGCACCACCCCACAATAGATAATCTGAACAAAATCCTCCGTGTCTTCATCGCAGAATACCTACACCTCCGGGCGGAGAGCAATCGCATCATATGACTAATGTGTGACATCCTATCTTGGTATTCAATACAGTGCTAACATTTCAAATGTAAATCGGTAGTTAGTTAATTGGGTAATAAGTCTTAATTTTGTTTAGTATTCAAAACAATGCCAAATACTTGCGGTGAAAAAAAATTTTATATTTTCATAAAAATTAAGTAAAATACGAGCTTTCTTGAAAAATATTTTGTACTTAATATAAATACTGTTATTCAGTGTGCATTTAAACTTTTTAAAATATTGTACAAACTCCTTTTTGATATGTTTTAAATGGTAAAATTTAGTTTATTCGAAATATCAATCACAAACTAAGATGGGATGATGCTGTGACTGTCTTTTTGCTTGTTTGTGCATGTTTTTAAATGTATTTGATGTATCAAAATTTATTAAATGAGAGAAATTTTTTTTAACTGAATGTTTCATTCCCTTTCCAAAATGTTAGTAGTTATATTTTTTCTTAATGATCTCATTTAACAGGATTAATTAATTTATATATTATTCACATGGATGAACTTAAGTCCTCTTTTGACTTCAGTTTAAATCCTCCATTGAATTATTACGGATAATTATTATTTTTGAATTAGTCCTTTAAAATAAAAGTAGACATGTGCCAAAAACAGAAAAATTTAACATTCTTAGCATATTTATATTCTGTACAAATTATGTACTATAAAATGCAATTTTCTCCTACAGGAAAGGGAATATTCTGTGTGAACCATTAATCATGTAAATATTTGCTAAATTTACAAGTTGTTTAAATAATAGTGCTCCAACTTTGAAAGGTTGCATTTACAAAATAAGAAAAAGTTACTAACTTGACTGATCAATCATTTTAAAAGTGACATATTAAATTATAAATTCATAATTGACGAGCATGAGAGATCCAAATGATATCTATTTGGTAAACAACCTTATACCTAACTTTTAGTAGAATAGATGGTTTGATAATTCTACGAGCCATCCCTGAGGCTATTCTAATGAGGGAATACATTACTGAGCACACAAACACAAAAATCGTAGGGACTTAGGTCAGGATTTTGATATAGAATGTTGCAAGAGCCCTTTTTTAATGATATTTCAAGAAATATTCTACATATCATAAAAATTCGACAACCATCATTGATATAGAGCTAAGTTGTTTATCAAAATATTACAAATCTTTCAAAATTGGAGTAATATTCTGTGATAATCTAGAATTGTATTTGTAAAACAACCCTTTCAATTATAATCGGGGGAAAAAAACTACCAAAAGACAAAATTTGAATCATTAAGGAAGCTAAAAGAAATTTTAATTCTGCAGTTTTAATATAAGGTACCTAAAAATGGCAGAATCAGCATTAAAATGCAGCGAAAAATGTTTCATTTTATCTAATTAAGTTAAACATTGTAAAATTAATATTTACATGTTCTACAGAATATTTTATTACATTAATCTATTTATTTTTTAACTTGTATATATCAAGCATTCCATTTTGCATGTGAATTTCTTTTTACAATACCAAATATATCATTATATTTGGTATAAACATTTTATTTTACAATTTTTTTTAAAAGATACTTAACAAGAAAAATATACTTACTGTGATAAAAAAAAAATTATTATACAGGGTTGTAAATGGTATTTTAAACTAAAATTAGTATAAGAATGTTTTAATAAAGCTATTGCTTTCTGACATTTATATATTGGTGTTTAAAGAAAATTTGTCTTTTATTAATGTATCCTCTGTGATTTTTGATCAAGTTGTTATACATTCCGGTGGATAGTTTATTTAATATCTTGTTGTATATTGAATGTGATTTCTTGAATAAATCTCTTATATGTCATTTCTGTATTTATTATTCTATATAAACAAACACAAGAAAGAAAATAATTTAACAAAATATTTATTAATGATTTCAGCAATGACTTCAGTTGAAGTATAAATCTTTCTATATTGCACAAAATTTTATAATTCAGATGAAGTACTTTGAATAATTCAATACAACACACTGTTTACCAGTATACAGATCTTCCTTCAAATAAATGCTTTTATAATTAATGTGATACTAATATTTTTTTTTAATACAACATTTTAAAAGATACCTACACATGTTCAACTGAAGTTATTTTGAAGTCTTCAAACATTTTCTGTGTAAATATAAAACTAAATAAATGCTTCAAACACAGAAACACACAATAATTAAAGTTTCAGTACAAGTCGATTGATTTCCTGACAAAAAAGATCATTATAAAACCATTCATATTTCATTTTTATGTACAAATACATGATTCTCTATGAAGCAATCTACCATCCATTGAAGCAGACAAAGCCAGTTGTCACTTTTGTAATCCAATTGTCTATATACAAAATATATAATCTCTTAATTTACACAAAAATATATGGGCTATGTTTATTTCTTTTTGAGGAATCCGAACATTCCTCCTTTCTTTTTCTCTTTGATCTTTCGGTCATTCGTGACCACCTCCCCTTCCGATGACCCTTCGGAAGACGTGGTTCTAGAACGGACATCCAGTGTTGAGAATGGACGGACCTGATTGCCAGGAAGGGGTTGAACCTTATGAGGTAAAGATAAGTGACGAGCATGAGTTGTCTCACTCGAATCATAGCCCTAAAGGTATTAATTTTTGATGTTAGTCCGGTAGTTAGTGCAAGCATAAGGTTTTGCAGACAAAAAGAAGCTGCTCTAAATATTAAAAAGCAACTTATTTTACTTATTAATATGACAGCAATGAGTTCAGCAATGCATCAATTTTAAACTTGTAGTCCAAAACATTTTAATAATTTTTTGGAAAAAGTTTAAATTAGTTAAAATTGTTATAAAAGTATTTAAAAAATTATTTCTTGGGTGGTTTAGTTTCTTAGACCACCTCTATCAAAATATTTAATGCATAATGGTTCAGTTTTTAAACTACTTACTGTATAAAGTTATTTTAAGCTTCATAAATATTGTTTAAAAATTGAACCACCAGGCTATTAATATTTTGATATGCGGTTTAAGAAGTAAATCTCAACACTTAAAATAATTAAAAGGCTAATTAACATTGAAATCATAAAATGATTGATAAATATATTAATCTTTCATAGCAAATTCAGATACAATGCTGCTACTGAACAGAAATATACTCCAAAAGTATATACAATAATTAGGATTTGTAGTATATGCCAGGAAAGACCTCAATTCTGAATCAGATGATCAAAGTTCAATTATCAATCTATTTGCAATATTTATAAGATGTACTTTTGTAAGAGAAACTAAATTTTTAATGAACCAGCGGGTGACCGAGCTCCGCTCGGAGAAAAAGGTATCGAAGCTAACTCGAAGATTTAAATTTTCAATTGTGATTTATCAAAACAATACATGCTATAAGAAAATTTGTGAAACCATTGGTGAAAAGATAACCGGTTAAAGTGCACCATTGTAAACTCTTCTAAACAAAGTTAGAGTTTGGAAAGGGAACTACTCTATACAAAGGTAAAGTTTGAAAAGTCATAGGAAATAAAATGCATAATGGTTGAAACCTATTAGGCAATAGACAAAGAAAATTTAAGTGCTGCCATCTATAGCCATTATGGCGAACTAATAAAGTTTGAAAATATCCTATCTGTAACTCCGAACTGCTCCACCGTAGCGCTTCAAAACCGGCGCCAATCGATTCCTCGTAGCCAAAAACCCCAGACCCCCAAGTTTACCGGAGTTTATTAATTCTGGGGCGATTTTCGACTTGGCAACCATTCCTCGTATTATAGTATTAGATTTAAGTGCATTGGTGTGATGAGGATTGCTGCAGAAAAAGATTTATGTGCAACAGCCTTTTTCGAAATATTTATTAAAATTCAAACTATATCCATCTTTGTTTATTTGTTGTTAGATTTGTTTGTTTGTTACAGTAGAACTATTGATGGGTAAAGTAAACTTAATAAGGCAATGTTATATATGTTAGTGCTAGCCATTCATTAGTGTAAATTGCATGTAGAAGCTATTTTTCAGGGGGGAGGGTTAATAAGAGATTAAAAATGCTAATTTATTAGAGTGAAATAGAAAATATTTCTTTATTTTTTTAAAAAGTATGTTAATAAAGAATTCAGAACAAAAAGCAAAATGAAGTCCCTTTTTACCATTTACACCAAGATATAACATACATAAATAATCAAAATAATATTTCTATTAGTTGAAAATTTAATTCATTTGCACACAAGAATTTTAATAAATAAGGATTATTTATTTTATTAAATATAAAGGTTCTCTCAATAAGTTAGTAGTAGTCAAAATTTCAGCAAATATAAAATATTTTCTTTTATATATAGACTAACAAGCTATATGCCATAAATATAAACTTATCACAAACTCAAAAGATACTTACACTCACTTGTCTGTAGTGCACAAAATCAGAATTCTGCCCCCTTATTTCTTGTTTTCCATACATGCCTTGAAAATAAAATTAAAATTAAGAAAATTTTTATTATTTTGGATGTAAGATAGTCTTGAAATAGAATTTTAAAAAAAGGTATGAAAAAGTTGAACCGAAGAAGTTTTTGAGCTATTTCAAGAAACTTGTCATGTTCTTCGTGCATAATTTAGATAACAATCTATAAAATATTATTACTTTAAAAGCAGAACAATCAAACATATAAGAATTGACATTTTGAGAGTTTAATTATTAAACTTAAAATAAACTTTTAATCCTCCCACAGTATTTTTTTTAAGTATAAAAAAAAATTGAAGGGTTTGTTGTAAATAAGGGATGTTGATCTATTCTAAGAGAATTTTGAATCATAATCACTATCTTGAAGTTAAAATGTGTGAAAGAAAGATTCAGTTCCAATAATTAAGCGATTATGTTTTCAAGATGTTAATTGCTGCCTATCTAAACTGCTTATAACTTCTTGCAAGTTAGAGATAGCACCCCAATTTTGTTAGCCCTTTATTGTCAAGCAATTTTCAGCAAGCATATTTGTACTATGCACCACTTAATAAATGGAGCTGCGTGTCTTATTAATTTGTTCTAATGAAGTCGAAGCTGCAAGAGTCACTTCAGTTTTGTTAGCTCTTTCAGCAAGTATATCACACTTATTATTACTTAAAACAGCAAAATATAAATAAATAATGGAATTATCTAGCAAATATCACCAAATGGAATGTGGTTTCTTTGAGGATGGTAACCAGACAATAAACCAAACATTTCTATAATAAAATGCAAAAAGAATAAAAATATGATGTGCATGCAAAAAATGAAATTTTCTATTTGTAAAAGCCCAAATATATGCTGTTTTCACTACTTTTTAAACAAAATATTAAAAACATTCATTAATTGCAAAGTTTTTCCTCAAGAATAGAGAGACCATATATTTTGTGACAAGAGACTCCAATATCCATATATACAATATACCCATAATATATGAAGATAATTAAATTTCAAATTTCATACAACTCATATCACGAGAAATACTTCCATTTCACAACAAACCCTTCAAATATCCAGGCCCATTTCAAAACAGAAATTTTTATTGCAATCGAAATAATATGTTTAAAATGAATTTTCAGCAAATTTTATTCAAATCTTAATGTCAAGACAATCTGATTAACAAACACTAAGGAATCTGCACTGAAAGTGCTTTTTTATGTTTTTATTAGGGATTGCACCCTTAGTTTAAAGGAACCTTCACCTAGAGTTTCACCAAAAATGTTGTAATATTTTTTTGGTCTATTTACATACCATGTTTATCCATTTCTCCATCAGACATTGGATGCCAATCATCATCTGAATCTGGGACAATGTGACTACGCAGTGCAGGGGGAGGGGGTTTCTGAGGCAAGGGGGGTGGAGCAGAATTGTGGGATAAACTAGAATGGTCTATGCAAAACAAAACAAATATGCAAAATTATAGTCTCAAGGATCAAATAATAAAAAAATGGGAAAAACAAATATAAACAAAAAAATAAAAGAACATAACAAAATCAAAAATAACAAAAACAGAAAGTAAATTGTTAGTTGTTGAGATCTATGGGCATGAGTAAATCAATGTTAGAAAGCTCCAAGCATTTGAGATAATTCTGTAAAAACTAAAATTCCGACTTACCGTTATCACTATAAGAGCTAGAGTTTTCATCAATGCTATATTGGAATTCTCTTGTGGTATGAATTGTATTTCGATTGTTAGTTACAGTAGTA
>JAPMOQ010028858.1:319811-370977 GCA_026543055.1 Argiope trifasciata | reverse complement strand
GAAAATCATTTTTCAGTAGACTTTTGAGAAAGGATGGCGTTATTTCTTAAAAGTATTTTTTTGAACAGTTCTCAAAGTGACAGTGAAGGAAAAAATCTTTAACTTTTTTTATTAAACATATTGGCTTGATTTAAACTCTGATTTCTTCTTCTCTCCCTCTCTATTGCATACAGCCAATAATAATTCTGATAAAACGCAGAAGATTTAAATAAAATATAAGATGTCAGTTATCGGATTATTAACGTATTATAAAATCAATACATAATGATAATCCACAAAATTAAACTTACTGGCAGGAAAAGATGCTCTAGGAGCAACTGGAGGTGGACCTGTTTGCTGCTGATTCTGAAACATTTCAATTCGACTTTTAACAGATATTGAAGATTCTAGACTACCAGGCCTACTAGGAGGATCTGATGTAGGTCGGGGTGGAGCATTTCTTGGGGGAATAGGCGGTTTCTGTTTCTCTCGTAGTAAGGCTTCTTCATATGGAGGAGGGTGTGATCTAGAAATAGAAGCTCTCTCATTTGATGATTGAGATGTATTATTGGGAACTGATCTTCTCAATTCTGGAGATGATGCCTGACTGGATGTTGCTGATGTGGTTTCATGAGGGTCATTTACAGTAGAACCAATTGTACTGCCTTCACTAACCACTGAAGCCTTTTGACTGGAATTCACACTGTCTGAACTATTGCTTTTATGAGTGTCATACTTCATCAATTGCATGCTAGGTGGTAAAGCTGCATGGAAGGCAATTTTATTCATCCAGTCATACATGATTTTTTCATTATGGGCCATGAATAAGAACTCTGCTCCATCTACCAGCTGAAGGCGGAAAACATGTTTCTTTTTCGTATAATCTGCTGCCTTTGAACATTTGGCTTGGAGCAAACTAACTGGCGGTGCAGCAGCAATATTTTCAATAAATGCTTCTTTGTCTTTGAAGAAACACAAAAGTTGACCACAAACGACTGTGTAATAAGTTTTCCAAGACCTGATGGTGGCTCTTTTACCACCGCTCTGAAGTTCTTGTTTGCGTTCCAAAAATCCTTCGATTTCAACAGGTGGCAAGTCAGCTTGGGTTCTTTGTCTTCTAAAGCTCTGAGTGCGCCTTCTAGTGGTGAAACTTGGAGTACGTTTTGGTTTCTTCTGCCTTTCATCCAATCTCATACTTTCAGATCGCTTCATGTGAGCAGGCGATTCAGGTTTCCAGGGGCTTAATCCTTCGATTCGCATACTTTCACCTCTCTTCACAGAAAGTTTATTGTCTCCACCATCTAAACTTTTCTGACTGTTTGTTCTGAACAAACCAGGTGGATGTCTGATTTCAGGAATATTTCTGTTTTTAGGAGAGGATAATGGCGATGTTTGAATGCCATCAACTTCATACTCAATTGCTCTTTCCTCACCAGGTTTCTTAAGAACGATTTCCTGTGTACGCCTTCGTTCATCTTCTTTGCGTCTCTCCTATTCAGACACAAAGAAACAGGGTCGTTAATGCAAGTAAACCTCTTGAAAAGGATTAAAATATTTTGATGCTATGATAGTTAGTCAGAAGATTGTAACATTTAACTGATGTTAAGTTTATATAAGTAAAACATGAAAAAGATAAAATATATTAATATATGTTTCCTATTAAAAAAATTCTGAAAATTTAAACAGCCACGAATTTAATAGCTAATAAAAGTAATTATTCATTTTATTACTACCACTATCATTATTTTTGATACTGCCCTCATCATTTATTTTCTTTTCTTTACATTTTTCCCATCATGTGCGATATGCATTTCCATGATTTATTTTTATAAATTTTTTGCCCTTAAATCAATCATTAAATATAAATTTTATTTTATAAAGAAATGAGTCTAAATGTGTTTAAATGTTTCACAAATCATTGCTTAAGCTAAACATTCGTATTAAAATAATTATATTACAAAAAGTCTTAACTACTCAGATCATAAAGATTTTGTCGATATTTTTAACAACTCAACTTATATCACATGTCAGCACCTTAAAAGAATAAATATAATATTAATTTTAAACTAGGTTCCTCTAAAGAACATTTTAAAATGGTTTTGTTTTTAAATATAAGAGTTAATATTTTGAACATGTCTTACTTCAAGAATACGTTTCTGTTCTTTCCTTTTAATTGCATCTAATCTTTCTTGTTCTTTCCTTTGAGCTTCTTCTTTCTTATTCAACTCTTCTTCTTCCTTCTGCTTTGCGAATGCATCTTCAATCTAAAATACAAAAAGAGTTTAGATGACATCCAAAAGAGCATGATAAAAAGCAAGTTTCATTACATTTTAAAAAGAATTTAATTTTAGCTATTCACTTTTGTAATTCTCTTTAGTGAAAGGAATTTTTCTTCTTGAGCTTCAATGGTTTTTTCAAAATCTTCATGTCTTCTTATCAATTCCTCAACATTAGAAATTGAATCTCCATATTGTTTGTCGAACAAAATAGGCTCTCGACTTTGCAACCAAGCTTCCAACATTTCAGCATCTCTTTTGAAAATCTAATGATAAAAAACAAAAGAAAAACGTTAGATCAGTCGAGCTTAAAAGCAGATTGTTTGAAAGACTTTTAAAAGTGCACTTTTCCAAAATGATAAGCAAGAATAACTAACCTGCGCATCCAAATTTTGCTCATAAATAATCTGTCTTTTCTCCCATGTAGACTGTAGCTGTGAAAATGCACTCTTTAACCTATGAATCTTGTCTTTAATTTCATCTGCCATAAAATGGCCAGAAGCTATTATAGTTTCTCCAGTTTCATAGAATTTGTTAAAATTCTCCTCTCTTGTATCAATTTCAGATTTATACTCCTTATGCCGTCCCAGAAGTGACTCTGCTCCAGCCACATCTTTTGGGAGTTCGTGAGATGTAACAAGAGCCATCATTTCACTTGACCAGGCCCTAAAAACATATTTAACAAGTTTTATCAAAATTTAAAAGAAGTTTAATATGATTATATCCTTAACAGGAAAAAAAAAAGCTTTCTTACAAAAAAATTAGCTCAATTTTAAAATATTCCATGATTACAGTGGGATATCAAATACTAATTATATAAAAAGTTAAATAAAGTTATTAATTGCTGTCATATTTATTCACTTATACTGCATTTCATACTAATGCTCTTCTGCGATTTTGTCCTATTTCCTTTACAGTATTACTTTTGATGTGTATGAGTGTGTATGTACTATTTTGGTAAAGATTATAGTTAAATTACAAAAAAAAGTAATTACAAATGTAGAAATTACCAGTATGTTTTTTTTTTGTTTTTTCATAATTATATGCAAGAAAGATATGTTATTAAAATCAATTCTACAGGACAGCTTAAAAAATTCAGCAGAAAAAATATGACAAACTTTTTGTAGTAATTCCACATTCATATTGATCAATCAAAATTTGTTTGGAGCATTTTAATACTTTTGAATATTGAACAATATTCAAGTGTATTGAATTGCAATTAGGCAAAACTCAAGTGTACTGAATTTCAACACTGAAATTAATAATTGTCATAAAAATATAAAAAATGAAATTATTATTTCCTTTTTGGAGATTCGACAATTTCAATAAATAAAACTGCAATATTTTTTTTAATGCACACATATAAATTTAGCTAAATTTTGTTCTTCTTAAAACAGTTAAGACATACATAAATTTCAGTTTCCCTCGACAGAATATTAACACAAAAATGTTACCACTGCATAGAAGATTTAAAAATTCAACAGGAAATGAATTAAAAAAAAGAACTGCTTTAATTTAGATACTAATATATCATATATTACGCAGAAAGCTTCTTAAAAAACTACATACATCAATTCTCTGTAGTCATCAAAGTAGGCTTGCAGCTGCTCAGCTTGTTGTAGTTTGTCCTTTCGCTCTGCAGATTTTTCAAGCAATTGATTCCAGGCTTCAGCTACATCTTCATGTTTCACATCAATATGATCTTTAGCATCAGGAAACTGAGCTGCCAAGCGACGTGCCTCTTCAACAAGAGCAACAACTTGCTCTTTTACAGCAGCAAGATCTCTCTAAAAAGTTTGATGACAAAATTTACGTCAACAACAATTTAACAATAAAATATCACAGGGAGAAGGAAATCCAGAATTGAAGCATAAGGATAAATTAGTTTATTTGGAATTTTTTTCATACATCACAAAATTTTGTTTGGGGGAAGAGAGGATATCTCAGATATGGGGATGAGAAGTGATTTGTTCAGTAATTAGTTCTAACTTCTTAAGTGGGTACATAAATGGCACAGGGGCAAATTATCTCCTATCAGATAATGGTTTGTGACATCATATGAACTGCTCTTAAAGAATAATATTATGCACTTATAATGCCTGATGTCAAATTTTGAGGTAACCCCAGGCTTATAACATTTCCTTTTTATTTTGCAGTTATACACATGAAGTATCTCTATAGTATTACATCCTGAATGTATATATATTTATATATGCTTATTGTCATTTCAATAAGAATTCAACAATATGTAAAAATCTTATTACATATTTCTGAGCCTCACCCCCCACCCTTCCTTAAGACTTATCTTATAAAAAAATTCAAAACAGTAAAACAGAAATTATCTTTTTTAATTTCACATTAACATACAATAGAGAGATACCAAGTTTTGGTGCAATTTGTTTAAATAACTTTTCATGCAAAAATAAATAAATAAATCTAAATGTTCTTAATATGGAAAATATATCTATCATCATATGAAACTTCTATGACTAAAATTATTGTATATTATAAAGCCAATCAATACTAAATACAACAGTAAGCCTTTTCCCCATTTGATGCCGATATAAACAGCAATATTCATATTTACAGAATAATAATTTTTGATGTAAGTGAGCTTGATGATGAAAATATCCATAAAGAGTATACAGCTGAGAAAGAAAGAAACTGATGATTAAAAATAAAAATTAAGTAGGAATCGTTCTGACATTTAAATAAAAAATACACTTAATTTAAAAATGATAAGATTTGAAAAAAAAATGAATTACCTCAAAACCTTCATGCCGCCTGACTAGAGCTTGAATAGTTTCTAAATCATTGCCATAATCTTCATTAGATAGAACCGAGTCCTTCTCATGTATCCAACTAATAGTTTCATCAGCACTTCTGTCGAAAGTGTGCACTTGTTTTGCACCAGCTAAAGCCTAATTAAAAACAAAAATATATTGATAAACATTAAAAAGGTTTGGATTTATTTTAAATATTTAATAATAAATATCATTTTGCAATTATTTTAAAATATCATTAGGCATTGCAATGTTAATTTCCCAAAAATGCAAAACTTTCTTACTTTTATACATTCACTGAAAGGAAAGAGTGTACAAAAATGTTTTTATGGACATCCATATTTCATGTACGTAAAAGGTAAACAATCATAAAGCCATGAAATTTTTTTTAAATCTTTAAATAGAAATTAATAAATTTTCTATTTAATGAAATACTAATTTATTCGCAATTTATTTACACAGTACAGAATACGAGATAAATTTGTAACACTTCAGTAATTTTAAGAACTTAAACGAGCAAGAGAAACAACAAATTAAAAGCATTTATTAAAACAACTCCTCATTTTAAACATCTTTAAATTCAAAAATGAAATATAATAAGGATTAAAAGTAAAACAAAAAATATAGAACACAAAATCAAAATAATATATATACAAATTGCATTTGCTTTGAACTAAGTACAATTAAATATCTGTTAAATCAATACATGACATATTTTTCAATTGTGAATGTAAGTTAATGCAATAGATGCATAATGAATTATGAATGATTCATATTTTTATTATTTTATAGCAATGCTATGCAAGAGATGCCAAAAGAAACAACTTTATATTAAAAATTATATAATTTATATTGAAAGTATCAAAAAGTTAAAAAATGCATGTTTAAATGAAAAATAAACACTTTCAGGTTTCTTCTTCTATCGTCTTTCATGCAAAACATACTATTTTTTAGGATAGCTACATTTTCTTTTCGTACTTAAAATAAATACATTCAATTATTTCTTCTCTTTACTTTATCAAAGAAGTAAATATATATATATTCCAAAAATAACTTGCATATGCCACCTACTAACCAAATAAAATATTTAAAAAAAACAGTGTTATTACTTCTAATTTTTTTTATTTTGCTTTTATTTAATTTCAAGGTAATTAAGGAACTCAAATATAATCTTTAAATTTTAATATTTTACTAAATTATAAAGTTATTTTCATCATACATGTATATAAAAAAGTATTAAATAAATTTTCTATCCTTATACAATAATTTTCTTAATTAATACTTCTTGTATTCAGCCAACCACCCTACCACCACTGAACGTACCAGTACCGACAGGATTTGTTGTGGTCGAATCTTAAATAATACTAATAAAATTTTAAAAAGTACTGCTCCTAATTATTTTTGAAATTTAATATTGCCTTATCGGCATTTTTTTTAGCATTAGTTTAAGGAAAGTAGTTGAAATCTACATTTAAAATGATGTTGAATATAAAGGTAAAGGAATAATGATAACAACTTTTGATTAAATATACCTCTTGTCTTGATTGAGCACATTCTTTCAATTCCTCCCACATCTGAGATATTTCTCTGCTCCTGGCAGCTATTTTTTGAGACTCAGGGTGATTTTCTTTCAACAGGGTGGCAGCAGAATTCTCCAGGTTGGCTACTCTGTCCTCGTTAGAATGAAGGGTGCTGATGAATCCTTCAAATTTCTGAATGAGAATCTATAATGATAGGAGCAGAAAATCAGTTTACAGTCAACAGTGATGTAGCAGAAGAAAGTTACTTTTTCAGGTCTCTGAATAAGTGTTGTCATCCTATTTCTAAATTACTATGCATATTCATATACGAAAAATACATAATTAATATAAAAAAGAAATACACATAACTAGAATACACTAATATAAATGCACATAAAAGAATTCACTTTGGAAGGATTCATTTTCCAGTGGTAAAAGGTTCATTTAGTTAAAGGTTAAAGGTAGCTGGGTGCAGTTATTGGAGAAAAAAACAATTACTCCATTTTAACTGTTCCAATTTCTTTTAATATCAGTATAGCAATTATTTTCCATTATAAATAAAAATGCTTAAATAAAAATAAATCTATCTTAGGTCAACATGCTGTTTCAATTTCTCTAAACAAAATCCTTGAGCAATTGAAACCCACATATACCCCCTTGAAATTTAACAGGATAAACAGCTAATATACTACCTATAATTTGAAATTCAAATTAAATTTATGCATAAATATTATAATTATAATTACATTTAAATTTTATAAGTAAATAAATATTAAGATAATTTTTATGCATTATGTACTTTCAAACTTTGCAAACTTGAAAATTAACTAAATCACTAAGAATTTTAATCATACGATATAATAAAATTGATGAAAAGTTATTCTAGTTGTGATCTTAAGGGGATTTCAATTGAAAAGACTGTCTAATGAAAGGAGAGACAAAAAATTTTCCCATGAAATATTCAATGATAAAATTACAACAGTTAATGAAACCACTCAATCAACTAGTTTCCAAGTGCAAAAAGATATAATTGAATATTATCAACTGTACAAATACTCACTTCAACATGCTCTACATCTTTTCCGTAATCTTCAGAACTGGCAATAACCATCTGATCTTGTATCCAAGCAGCCACCTCATCTGCATCTCGCATAAAGTTAAAGAATCTTTTGCTTTCTTGTAACCTATAGCCTCTCTCCTCTGCTAATTGTTTCAGTTCTTGATAGCTGGCTTCAACTTGCCTCTTTAAAATAAAAATTTTGAAATAAGAAACAAATGGAATACAGGAATTTTATAAATTTATTAATAACAGATATTAATAAATTAAAAATTTTCTATGTAAATGATTGTCAACTAAATATATAACAACAAAGAAATGCCATCATGAAAAGTTTTAAAAAGGCATTTTATCATATACTCATAATTACAGAATTTAGGTTATCACATAAATATTAAATTTGAAAATATTATTATGAACATTTTTATTTCCAGAGTTCTCATACATAAATTTCTTAAAGATATTAAATGAGAAATACTCCAAACAAAACTTTCTAGATAAAATATTAGCAAAAATACAAAGAAATTCTTTTTACGTAATTTTTGAAGCATCTACAGATTGCAAAGGATATGCAATTCATAAATTTGAAAAAATCATGTTTCTAAACATCAACATTTCTAAACATAGAAAAAAAAACCCTACAAAATTTTGTAGAAAAACTTACCATTTTCTCTTGGATGTTTTCACTATCAAAGTGACCCCTTTCTATTAATCCTTGACTCAGTTTTGCAAGTTTAATAATGTTACCATTGTAGTTGTGAATGTCTCGCTCAAGACCATCCAATTTTTTCATTAGAGACTATATAAAAATTTATTTAAAACATTACAATCAATCACTAAAGCATTCTGAAATGTAATTAAAAGATAAGAGAAAAAATACAAACAAATCTATGTAATCCCAAAATCTAGATTATTGAAACCAGTTTATTTTAATATTTTTTTTAAATCTTACTTGAACAGAATCTTCATCCTTCCCTAAGTCGGAACTAGTAAGAGGAGGTTTTCTTTCCTTTATCCAGCATTCTGCTTCTGTAGCTTCAGAATAAAACTACAGACAGAAAAAATTAGAATTAGTTTCAAAATATGTGTTGTGAGCACATTTATACATATATATTGTGTGTGTGAGTGAATGTAAATGTTTTAGCAGTTGCATGACCAAGGAAAATTTTTTTGATATTTTAGAACTTTGATTTATTTTACTATGGGGGCATTTTATGAACAAAGAATCTATAAGACATGCAAGTTGTTTTTACTATGTGATTCTGATAGGGATTATATTGACAAGTGTAATTTCAGGAATATATATATATATATATAATATCAAATTACAGCAACACAGTTTGAATTATTTAAGTTAACAGTTTAATATATATCAAATGAACAACTTACTGTTTGTGATTCAACAGCATCCAGAAGTCTTAATCTACGAATGCTGGATAAATCTTTCAGTTGTTGTAATGATGACTGCAGTTGATTTAATTTAGCTTCAACATTAGATGATGCATAATGTCCAATTCTTATCATCTGTTTGCCTTTACTAACGACTGATGCAATCAAAGGTTCATGAGCTTGAATTTCTGCTTCTAAAGCCTAATAAGATACAAAATCCATGACAAAATTAATAACAATTCATAGAAAAAGATATGAAAATCTACTTAAAGGGGCACTGAATAAATTACTAAAATAATCCCATGCACTATATACAATTTTTTTTAATTATTATTTCACAGAATAGAAAAGTACTTCGTTTTTAATAAAATACTTAACATAGGACTACATAATTAGTCCTAGAAGTTAAAAAAAAATAACAATTACAAAAGGAAATGTTTGAATACTTTTTGACAGTCAATAGCATCTTTATAAAAAACAGAATTCTGTTAAATGAATTAATTACAACTCTAAAAGGGTTTTAAAGAAATATTTATTAAATAAATGCAAAGCATACCTGGTGCTTTTTCTGCAGATTCTGTACAGTCACCAAGTTATTTCCTAAATCTGTAGAAGCAGCTAGAGGTTCTTTTTCATAAATCCAAGACAGCTCGTCCTCCACGTCTCGATTGAATTGATGAAGTAAAAGGGAATCTTCAAGGTTTTCTCTCCGAATCTGAACAGGATCATGGAGAGACTGGTATCTGAAAATAATAAAGCAAAATAAATTATATTAAACTGCATTTTTGAAAACAGGACATAAATGGTAAGTGTGTGTAAATGCAATTTCTTTTTCCAAAATCAAGACAGCATTTCATTCATATAAAATGGGTTGAGGCAAATTAACTTTTTTATCTGTTGTGCATTTTTCTAGAATTGTTCAAAAGTGTTAAATAATATAAAATTAAATGGAGTATGATATATATTTCATGTCTCCCACCATTATGTACCTCAAAAACAAGGATGAGAAGCTTTCAATAGGTAGTGAGCAGAACTACCCAGGAGGGTATCGAAAATTGTGACAGTTCAACACTTCCCATAGGAAAGTTTGTACCTGTAATTAGTGATGGTCTTTCGAAATCAATCATAGTTCCTGCCAGTATTGATGTTGCAGTAGTCTAGTCATTCAGCTTTCTATGTGTCTGATGGTAGATCAGAAGAATCAATTTATAATTAAGTATATTGTTACGGATTTCCTATATTAATCCGTCGGGTTCTTTTTTTACCTCGTAGTATATAGTGGTTGTGTATGGTGTTAGATGATGATGACACACAATGATCAATGATCAGTCCTTTAGTTGACGAACACAACACAGACGTTTATTTACAGGAACAGGACCGGACACAGACGACAAATATTCACAACACAAATATGTACAGGTGATAGCTATTTACAGTCGAGACGTACACACAGGACAGCACACTGCAGATAGTAGTCCACAGGCAGAAATTCTGTAGTGACAATGTCCACAGAGCGGCTAGACAGGATTCAGCCGGAGAGGGAATCTTTAAGGGATTCGCTTTACACCTCCTGGGTCTCTCCAGAACAGGCTGATCTATTCCTTTGTCTCTTCTTGCCTCTACTGTCGACTTACTACTTCGCACAACGGGACTACTCCTTAGTTCGGGACAGCTCCGTTCCCGACGACGGCACAACGGGCTACGACACAGGCTTCGTCAGTATATGCCACACGGAGATTAGCAGTCCTCCGTTCAGGACTCCACAGTTCAAGACCTCTCTTTCTTAGGTCTTCTCGATAAACTCCACAGCGCTTCTTGTTTTCGTTGAACACCAGGCCGTACAGCTTCGGCTTATCTCCACTGCCGCACTTCGGCTTGACTCCACTGGATTCTTCCTCCTTTCCCTTTTCTCCGCTATTCCGCTTCGACTTTATCCGTCTCGATTGATTTACTGACTTCGCCCCCTTAGCCGCTTGCCTTATATATATACCGGTGGTAGGCGGGGCTAAGGTCTTCTGGACCAATCAGGAGCGTTCTGGATGGATCTCGGCTCCTATTGGACGGATCGGGAAAATTCTCGATGTTTCGGGTACTTTCCATTTTGTCGCCAAATTCGTCGCCAAGTCGCCAAATGGTCGCCAAGCCTTGGGACATGTGACGTCACACCCACTCACTATTCAATGCATATTACTGTCAATCTGTCTTTCTTACAATGACAGTATTATCGCGGGAAAGCAAAACCACAGGTTCGTAACAATATCATTACATTATTACTATTGTCAAGGGATTTATAATTATTGTGACCTGACAGTATTTATATTCAATTATTTACTATTCATAAAAGTACTTGTTTATATTATCTTTAAAGCCATAATAATATTAAGAATAAGTAACTGAATAAGAACAGTTTTAATATATTCAATGCTACAGATGAGTTATCTTATCTTTCAAATATTACCAATTACAATTTTCTGAGTGGAAAAATTGGTCTCTTCATTTAATTATTTTTTATTTCTGTACTTATAACTTAAAAAACGCCAACAGTGGGAATAATTTCTTTTGTCTTCTCATGGAATTTATATGTAATTTGTTAGAAGCGATGAATGTGTTAATTAATTAAGCAGAATCTTTAGAATTTATTTTCTTAAATTAATAATTGAGATATCAAATAAAATCTTAATCCAAATTTGTGAATTTGATATTATCTTATTCTAAATTAATAGAAGGTTTTTTCTTTTATCCATTATTTTTTTTTACCACAATTTTGTTTGCACTTGGTTATTTTTTAATAAACACACTAGATCACAGCCAATTAAATTTTAAATTCATAATACTATTATATGCTTTTTAAACATAGCCAAGCATATACTGGCCAATTTTTATGTTAAGCTACACAATGCAATTGTGAATGATATTTTTCAAAAACATTGATTCATAATATAAAGTCTTGTATTAAAAGCATTGCTTAACAAAGAATGTTTAATGTAAAATTAATTATCAATTTCCCAGCTAAAAAAGATTATATACAAAATTACTAACCTGTTTACGACAGCAGTAGCTTTTTCTTCAATTTCCTCCTTCAAAAAGTGATTACTGTTTTGGAAACTAGCATTTAGATCTTTAATTTGTTCTATGTTTTCTGCATGATTATTAATATCAGCCTCCAGATGCTGCAACAGAAATAAATTGATTAATTAATTATGTATTCAGTCAGCATTTTAATAACAAATATTTACAATTTTAAACTATTAGGATATATTAATAATGATTATCATACCTGATGTTTCTTTAGTAGGTTCTGAACCGATGTTAAATCTTTTCCATGGTCTTCAGATTGTAACTGAACTTCAACTTCATCCATCCAAGTATCCAAATCATCTAACATTCGATTAAACTGCAAGGCCTATAATTTGAAAAAACAAGATAACAATATAAATTGCAGAATTAAAGAAAACAGATAATAGATTTAAAAAAAAAAAAAAATTTCTTAAATAAAAAAAAATAAATCAATGATAATTTAAAAACCCTAATTTTGATAATTAAAATCATTTGTAACTATTTTATAGAGAATTCCATGGAACAGATATTTGAAAAAATTTTCTTCAGAAATGAAAGATAAAACAATATTTTGTACGATATAGAAATTTATTTTAATAATCACATTTTATTTATATTTTTTTATTTTCTTACAATAAAAAAATTCATTATAACATAATTAAAACAAATCAAAACTTTCAAGCAATTCCATCATAAATATTGTATTAAGAAAATACATCTTAGAAAAAAATACAATAATATCATAAATGATATCAAATCTTAAAAATCGGGTGAAAAATACACCATTTCTTTACATAATAAAAGATGAATTAAAAGCAAAAAAAAAAGGCTATCTAATAGTACAAGGCAATCAGAATTTTTTAAAGTAAATAAATATGCTTTTAATATAAAAAAAGCAAATGAAAAGCTATTACAATTCAGTACCTGATAAGCATCTTGGAGCCTTTCTTTCTTCAAAGCTGTTTGATCCAGCAACTGTCTCCAGTGCATTTCTAATTCTTGAAGAAGGTTTTGAATCTCTAACGAGGCATAATGGCCACTACTGATAAGTTTTTCACCTTCAGTCATCACAGCATCTACTCTTGCTTTATTAGAAGCTAATTCAGCTTCAAAGGCTGCTTGTTTCTGGATTTTACTCAATAAATTGGTAGGATCTCGGTAGGATTCATCAGAAGCTACTTGAAGCTTTTCATTTATCCAGCCAACAACCTAAAAAAGGTATTGAATTCATTTACATTTTATTTTTTGCTTTAAGTGTTTTTGCAAGGCAGTTTGGTCTTCATTTCAGAGATCATAATAAAATATTGTGTCAGATGTTTTAACGAAAAATTATATTTTAGTAAACTTTAAATAATAAATTTGATTCTCATAGTCTAAACTTTTAGCATAAACCATATTTGAATGAAACAAAATGAAAAATTGTAAAAGTATCGTTGAAGAATAAATCAAGCTGACTGGTGATTCATTTTATAATTAAGATAAATAAATAAAACTCATATAATAATGTAAAATAATCCACAAAGAGCAACTCAGATTGACAAAAGATTCATTTAAAAAAAAAAAAAGAGAAAAAAACCACAACAAACAAACCTACTAAATTTGCTCACGAATTATCGCAGCTATTCTCTATTAAGAATCTCTGAACTTTATACAGCAGCATTTTTAACTAGAAGAGATCTAAGTAGGTATTTATGTTGGAAGCAATTCTTAAAACTATATTAATGTGATGTTAAGCCATCCCCAAAACAACAGTAGTCTTGAATCCAATCATTAAAAAATAATAAACACATTAGTTATACTTAAACATGCATATGACATTGAATATTACATAAATATATCCTTTAGTCAGTTGTAGTTATAAATAAAAACTTTTTAAATTAAATACATTAAAATCATGATTATAAAGTTATACTTGCATCACTTTTACAATTTATATAACATTTTTACAACTCAAACAGTTAAAAAAATTCGTTACACAGTGAATAAACTTAGCATGAAAAAGAAACAGACTTACTTCATAAATGTTGCGCAAAAATTTCTGCAATTCCTTTGATTCTTGCAATTTTTTTCTTCTCACCAGTGCATTTTCTTTGAGCTTATCTCTTCGTGCACAAACAGCTTGGCATTTACTTTGAATTGCAGTACTATCATAATGCTTTGCAGCAATTAGTTCAGTGGCAAATGTCTCCAATTCATCAACTTTATTACTCTGGGCACTCATTGTTTTTTCAAAATTGTCATGTTTCTTTATCAGCGCTTCAACACTAGACATGGAGTCCTGTGGGGTGGGGGGATTAAAGAGAAGAATGAGCATATATAAATGCCCGCATGATTTGAAAAATGTATTAAATTATCATCTTTACAATAAAGTAATTTGAATTTTTTCCCATAATAAACTCAAGATTATCTTATATGTTAATAAAAAAGGGTGGAAACTGTTTTTATCATTAGAAATATTAATTAGATTCAACAACAACAAGATGAAATATTTATGAATATAAAATAAAAAATTTATATTGTAAACAACTATTTAAATGTAAATGAGAACAAAATTGCACCTTCTGAAAAAACAGACAACAATTCATATTTATTTCTCTATTAATACTGCTTCCTCCCTGTCAGTAGCAAGGTGCAACATTTTTTTTAAATTTCATTCCCCACACACTTCTTAATTTTAGAAAGGATGAAGCTTTTAAATCAGTAAAATATAAGTTAAAATGTAACAAAATTCTTATTATTTATTTTATTTATTTATAAAGGTGCTTTTTTTTTTTTTGCTTATTATGAAACAAGTGCAAAAACATTCATGCATATCAATAGAAAGTTTTAGAATTACTGAATTCATGCAATATATATTGATCACTATGTTATATGCATCACATTACATAACATAAAAAAAAACTTTCTCCATTACCAGCACAAAAAACATTTCAACATAAAAAAGAAATTTTATAGCATACTTACACCCAAATCTTCATTATTTAAGAAGGCCTCTTTCTGGGATAACCAAGATTCGGCAGCTTCTACCATTTCCTTAAATACCTATTTGGGATAATATGCTCAGTTTTTTTAATAAAGAACAATAGAAAATCAAACTTAATGAAGTGTTTATAATATTTATATTAACAAAACTAAAAATAAAAAATTAAACTGGAATCACTATCATAATAGAAAGCATAATGTACCATTACATCAATTAATTCTGATTCATATGATGAATTTAACCAATTTATACAAAATTTTAATTCATAGTCTGATTATGAATTTCTAAGAATGAATCACACTATATCTTAATAAGCTTGAGCTCTTTTTAAATTAAATATTTTTAATAATTTTTCTCCTCATATAAATAGAATAAAAAAGAAATATATAAAATTAGAAACACAATATTTGACTTTTTAATGTTAAAGAAAAGCAGTTTTTAAATGAACTCTTTTATGAATAGTTACTAACAATAGTGAATTAAATTATAAATACAAATAAGAGAATAAGTGGCAACTGATAACAGAATTTATAAAAGATTTAATAAGTCAAATGAAAGGAGCAACATTTAATGAACTATAGCAAACTTTTGGTGATAAATTCTCAACTAAGACTATTGCTAAAAAAAATGAATGTTGAAAATAGATTCTAAAAATTATAGTTAATAAGATTTTAAAAAAAAATAACACTCAGAATAAAATGAGAAATCCTTTTTTAACAAACCTGTAAATCTCTGCACTGAGTTAAGATATGCCGCCTTTCTTCCCAAACTTGAGTTAAATTTTTTCTTAATTCTTCTAATCGCACGAGTTTTGTTTCAATAGTTTCTTTTGCAGAATGTTTCTGCTGCAGAAGACGATGACCGAATTCTTTCAAAGCTTTCATAGATTCCTGTCGACCATTGATTTCAGCCTGAATTGAAAACATAAAAGAAAAATCAATATTCCAATCGCTAATAAAAATTAATAATTATCATTAATGAATTCTGCATTTTTCTAGAAAATATTTGAATAATGAGGTAAGAAAATATCTTATCTGAGTAAGAGAATATATATTATATATATATATATATATATAAAGGCTAATTTTCCCAAATATGAATTTATAGCACTCTTTACTTTCATTAATAGTTTATAAAAGAATAATTAGTTTATATTCAAAGTTACTTATGAAAGTACTAGTTTATAAACAACTACTAAAATACTTCATAATTAGCAAGCATTTATTTTTTGCAACAAAAATATCATAAATATAAAACCAAAAATTCAAACATTTTTTAGATACATGATAATTGCAAATCAAAATTATATGGCAGATTTTAATAGAAACAAAATCATACTAACTTTTCTTTCTTGATGCAACTGCAACATACTTTGGGCTTCAGAATTGTTTGCAGCAAGTTCATCAGATGTCATTCTGTTAGTTATATCAGTTACCCATGATTCCTGGAGTTAAAAATATTGAGAGTGATATTAAACTTTATAATTATTCTTTGAGCAAAATTGTTTTACAATAACTTCAGCACCATTTAATTATAATGTAATAACGATTTTTTAATAAACTAATTCCACCTTATTTTATTAAAAATTAATTTTTTATTATTTAAATAATCAAACATCGATAGTAATTAAGATATAAAATAAAGATTCAAGCAGTTGGAAATATTACAATTTACATTTAAAATAAACTTTCATAAACATTTTTTAAAAAAATAATATATCTATAGAATAATTTTAAAACTCCTCTTAACTCTTATCAACAAAGTTTACAAACAGAAAAAAATGTATATTTACTACATCGTCAGATTAATTATTGCGTCATATGGCTAAGCATACAAAGATGTAATGCACAAATATGCTACTATAAATTATATAAATAACTTACCAATTCAGAGAAATCACTTAAGAACTTATGAAGGGTATAAGCAGAGGCCAATGACTGTTTCCTAGCTGAACATAAAGTCATTAATCTTCTCCAATTTTCTTGTACTTCCGATAGCTTTTGTCTAGTCTGAGCAGCTACTTCTGCATTTTTCTGCACTAATCTACGAGCTTCGACATCATGTTCCTTTAATTTGGCTTCTATTGCTGTCATATCGCGCTCAGTTGTTTCCAATTTCCTCTGGCATGCTTCAACAGACTGTAAGTCTTTTGTTTCTTCCTCAACAGACAAAGCTACAGATTTTTCATTAATTCTGTCATTTGTATCATCTACATCTCTGTTGAAGGCATGGACATCCGAAGCATTAGCCAATTTTTGGCGATACAAATCTAATGCACCTTGCAATGCCTTCCATTTTTTATTCAACTCTTCTTGTCTTTGTTGTATAGCTTGTATATCAGAACGCCCTTGGCGGATAAGTTTGTTAGCCAAGGCATTAATATTTTTCATTCTCAGTTCATCAACTCTCATATCGGAATCCACATCATCTAACTTTCTTTGAAGTGCTTGGCAATGCTCAAAATCTCTTCCGACATCTCCTGCTTGGACCATCATCTCCTTGTCTCGAATCCAAGCTTCAATCTTTTCAGCTTGATTATTGAATTCTAAAATGTCTTGTGCCTCTTCTAATCCACGTCCTAAATTGGTTGATGATGCTATAAGTTCATTCCATTGTTTCAAGAGTCTGTCAAGTTGCTGCCTGATCTTTGGAGAACTTTCATGATTTTTTGACACAAGTAACTCTCCTTTTTGTTTTATATTATGAATATTACTTTCATGAGCAGATAACTCAGCTTGGAATGCTTGATGTTTTTGCAATTTTCTCATTTTGTCTTCTAAGCTTGCAATTTGACTCATGCCTTGCTCGGCTTCCAAATATTTCTTTTTGTCTGCAATCCATGCTTCAGCTTCAGTTGCATCTCTCTTGAACTGGGCGTGCAAGAAACTGTCAGCTAATTTCTGTCTTCTCATGTTGCTAAGATCTCTAACTTTAGATCGTCTGTTAGTAACTTCTAACATTCTTGTTCTAATAGTTTCACAATCGAAATGATTTTGCTGCAAAAGTTTTGCTCCATGATCTTGCAAGGCAATCAACTTTTCATTTTGAGAAGCCAATAGTTTTTCAAAGGCTTCGTGTTTTTTAACTAGAGCATCAACTTCTTCTACAGTATTTCCAACATCCGAACTGGACAAATAAACTTCTTGTTGGCTACTTAAAGTATCCAATTGTTTGGCATCTCTTAAGAAACATTGTAAATCACATAACTGATCTAAATAAATCTTCTTCTTATGCCAGGCAGTATGCAAATCCCCTCTTACAGCAAGCAATTGATCTAAGCGCTCACGTATCTCGTCACTAGCATAATGACCTCCCTCTATCATTTCTTCGCCAGCATTTACTATTGCTCCAAAAGTTCCTTCTCTTGCCTCTATCTCCGCTTTTAATTGTTCGTGTTCTGCTTTTAACATCTGTGCACTTGCAACATCACGAACTTTTTCTTCCGTTTTCAAGGATGAGCACAAGCCCAGAGCCCAGTTCTCAACATCTCGTACTGATGCCAAAAATCGTTGCAATTGATAAGAGGCTTGTAGCTTTATTTTACGTTCAGCGGCCTTTTCTTGGAGAGTATTCCAATTTTCAATAACAATATTTTGTTGCTCTAAGATATGATCAGCATTGCCACCTGGATAAGAACCTTGGAGCCTGGCACTGTCATCAACTAAAATTTGCAATTGAGCTTCTAAAGCCACCAAATCATTTTCGAATCCTTCATGTTTTCTTATTAAATTCTGAACACTATTTAAATCCCGACCTAAATCTTCCGGAATACTAGCATATTTTTCTTGTATTCTTGATAATGCGTCAGCAACATCGCGATTGAAACGATGAATTTCTCCAGCAGCTTGTAATTTCTGGTCCCTTGCTTCTATGTTGTCAAGAAGAACAGACCATGTTTGTCTCAAATGCTGTTGTCTTTGCTCTATCTTGTTTGAATAAGACGTATCGTTAGCTGTCAATTTTTTAGCAAGTTCTTCACACTGATTAAATCTCTCAGATCCAGTTTCTACACGTAATTTGAAATCATCAAACTTGCATTGCAGAATCAATAGATGTTCATAGTCTTGTCCATAATCTTCAGAATTAGCTGTTAACATTTGCTCATCGATCCATTTTTCCAGTTCATCACTTTCTCTAAAATATTCATGAAGATGTTTAGATTCCATTAACTTTTGCCTTCTTGTATTGGCTAGTTTCTGAATATTTTTCATCTGTTGATTTACTACTTGCAAACGGTTACTAATAATTTTTGCATCTGGATGGTTGGAATCAATCATTATTTGTGCTTGATGGCCCATTTCGGTAATTAAACTTGAGTATGTGTCTATTTCAAGCTCCAAAGCTTTGTGCTTAGTAAGAAGCTTCACAGCAGCATCTTCGTCTTTACCATAATCAGTACTCTCCAAAATATCTGTCTTTTCAGTCATCCATTGCTCAACTTCATTGGCTTCTGCAAAGAATGATTGTGATTTCAAAGACAATTCCAGTTTCTTCTTCCTCTCTGCAGCACAATCCAATAATTCTTTCCAACTATCCCTAAGTTCTTGACATTTTGCTTTAACTGAATCAGATGCATAATGTTTCTGATCAATTAACTGTTGCCCAGAAGCTAAAGTCTTCTCTATCATTGGCTGATGGCCGTTAATTTCTCTTTCTAATTTCTGATGCTTCTTATATATATTTTGAGCATCAAAGAGATTTTGTCCTAAAACTTGTGAAGTTGCAGCAGGAAGGTGCTCTTTAATCCATTGAATTTCAGTGTCAACTTCAAAAATGAATGAATGCAATTTTAGAGCTTCTTCTAAAGTGCGACGTCTTTCTGCTGCAGGTATTTTCATCTTATCAAACCTAATAATGTAAAATAATTTCTCAATGAAATTATATATTAAATCCATTTCAATGCAATACAGATCTTTGATACAAAAACTAATAAGAAATAATGTTGAAGTAATGTTTCCAGAAGACCAAAGCCAAACAATAAAATCAGATATCATAAAACACCTTCAGATAAGAATGCAACTAATCGTCAAATGTATTTAATTAAATATTAAATAGAAGTTAATCAAGCAGTTTCTAAAATTTATGCATTTTATTTCAACAACAAAGTTACCATTTTAAATTTTCTGAAAAATAAAAGTTATATATATTTAAAACCATTTGCAGTTGTAATTTTGTGATAATATTTCTCATTTGTATATTTCTTGATGTTATATTTCGTATAACAAAAGTAAATACTTTTTTTCATGTAAGGATTATGTGTTCATTTAATTATTATTGTTATTACTATTTGCTTTTTTAATTCCAATCAATGTAACGTAATTAATATTCATTTTTTCTTTTATTTATACTTATAATAAACTCAATGTGTGTGTGTGTGTTGGCTCTCCACAGGCCAGACCGTTGGACCTACAGCTACCAAATTTGGTACATGTATATCTTGGAGGTCGGGAATGTGCCCCTCGGAGCCCCTTTTTTCTAATTTTTAATTAGAATTTGAATTAATTAAAATTTAAGCGAAATTTCGACGTTTTTCCGCTATAATTTCCGAAAATATTATCGCATAAACATGATTTTTACATCAATTTAAAGACTAAAAATTTAGCTTTCTAATTGTATCAGTGTTTTAATGTATAACTTAAACTTCTAGTTTTAGCGAATTTTTAAAGAAATATTTTAACCATGTTTTTTTCAGCACGTGACTGGATAAAATAAATTAAAACAATGATGGAAGTTCAAAATAAAAATTAAAAAAAACTACCATCGTAAAATAAATCTAAAGAAATGCAACTTTTAGCACGTGACTGGATAAAATAAAGAAATATAAAATGTCATATGTTCTAAAAAAATGAATGCAAAGCAAAGGTTTCTATGAGCGTTTGCAATATCTATATCATTAACTCAATAAATCTTCTTTATTTACGGTAAACCTGATTGAATTTAGACAGGATATGCATTGAAATACAGACTTAATGGCATATTTCTATAATCGTTTGCAATATTATTTCAATTTTTATTATCCAATAGTTTTTTCGCTTTAAACGTGCTCCTTTAGAATTTTCTGTCCATCATCTTAAAGAAAATATTAATTTTAGGCCAAACAGAACCCGGAATTACTTCAAGGCTAATGAATATGTGATTCAATTGAAAATTTTAGAACACATTACTCATGGCGAACCAGCTGGTCGCCAAAAGCGGCTAGTCTTTAAATATTATATTATTGATAATATACTACATCTTTTTTAAAAATTTGGTTAAATAAATGCTATGAAACAATTTTATCTTTGCCATTTTTAATTACGGGAAAAATTTAAGATTATATATAATAAAAACCGTTTTTGAATTAACAGCATAATGAATCAATCTTTTATTTATTTATTTTTGAATACTAATTGACAGTTTATATTCAAATTTTGTGTGAAATCAATATGAAAAGTTGAAAGTGAACAACACGTTTCATTTCATAAATATAAATTTCCTAATATAAATACATACCGATAGATTTTTCTACGATAAACATCTAAATAATTACCTCTCATTGACAGCATTTGTGCCTTTTAATATATTCTGTGCATCAAAATGTCCCTGGTTTGCCATTTCTTCACCAAGAAGAACAAGTTCCGTCACCTTCGTTTCCCATGTTAGGAGTTCATTTTCAAGCATCTGAATCAAAATTGAATGCATATTTATTTTTAATCATACTATATTAACACTTATAAATAACAAGTTATGAAATAGTTTTCTTTAAAACAATATTATGTTATGAATTTTGGAACTTCAAATAATATGGTGTAAATTTTTAATTTATTAAAAATAATTATAGATCAAATTGCTAATTACCTGATGACGTTTTAGAAGTTTCTTTACACTTCTCAAATCATGGCCTAAATCATCTGAAGCCAATGAATTCTCCAATTCATCTAACTTTGTTTTGGCATCATCTAAAGTTCTGTTGTAAGTACGTTGAGCATTCGCTTCCCTTAATTTTCGACCCTTTTCCATAGTTTTGGCACACAATTCTTCCCATTGTTTATTTACTTGTTTTAATAAAGTTTCAATCTTATCACCAGCATAATGGCCTCCAGTGAGAAGGGCTTGTCCATTCTATTAAAACAATGAAACAATGTAATTATTATCATAGCTTTAAAGAGAAAATTTTAAACAATTAAAAATGTTGCAACAAAAAAAAAATTCATATTTACTTTGTTAATGACATCGAGTCTTTCAGAATTGGCTTTTAACTCTGCTTCAAATGCCTCATGTTTTTGGAGTTTACGTTCCAGATTTGTTAAATCTCTATATGATTCATCAGATGCAGTCTTCAGCTTTTCTTGAATCCAGTTAGATAGCTATAAAAAATTAATTAAAAATCTGGACTGCTAAATGCAAATAAATATTTATTTAACATATTGTTTAATCAAATGCAGCAAATATGAAAAATCATTTAAGAAAAGTTCACACTTAGGAAAATATTATGGAATAGAACAATATAAGCAAAAATAAAATTAAATCATAGAAAGATAAAATGATTACAAGAAAAAAGAACAATTAAATTTTTTTGGTTTAAAAATATTATTAGGAAAAATTGAAATAGAATAAACATTTTATCCAAGAAGCATGGGATACTTTACAATATAGTTATTATGTTGCATGTGAAGAATTATACAATACAAAATAACACACAGTTTGTTTGTATAGCAAGGAAACTTGGTAATACAATCAATAATCAAATAATATTTAAAACACGATTTTATCATTTATACTAAAAATATTTATTTACATACCTCATTTACATCAGTTCGGAATTCTTGGAAAGCATGAGATGACAGCAACAGAGCTTTACGTTGCTCAGCTTTTTGTTTTACAGCTTGCCTTTGAAGTAAGACATTCTTCCTCCTTTCATCAATGCTGTGTCAAGAAGTAAATCCATTAAATATCAGAATACATAAATAGACAATTAATAGGCATGCAAATTAATATATGATGCTATAATAGATCAAATAATTATTATATAGCTTAGTTCTAATGATTTTTTAACCCATTTTATTAAAACTCTTTTTCCATGAATTTTGAATGGGTGATATCTTTGGAAACCAAATTTAGGATCAAATGCTCATTCAGCAAACAAAAGATCTTGAGATGTGGTACTCAATATAGAGGAAATTGTTAGGAAATTCAAACCCCTGACCTTATCTCATTATAAAAAAGAATAATTTCTTTGGAGATTAGTTTAAGAGAGAATAAGAGTCACTAAAATACTATAAAATCTATTAGAGTTTTGCCTTTCTAATCATTATATAGTCTATGCTTTATTCTGATTGAATTTTGAGTTATATTACCGCTTTTTTCACTTACTCAAATTTTTAATTTACAATAACTTGTCCTAAGTTAAATTATTTTAATCCAAAGAACCTGTGCCATTCACTAAATTTACTGAAGCAAAATGATATATAATGCAGAAGAACATTAATAAAGAACATAACAAAAAATTCAGCAGTAATAATAATAATATATATGTATATCAACTGCTTGCTTTTTTAAAAAATATAGTTATTTCATGGTAATAGTAAGCATCAAAACAGCATAACACAGGGAGCAAGCAAAACTGAAATAGAAGGTTAAACACTGTATTATTTAATAATACATGTATAATATGTATATAATAATATATGTATAATGCTCTTCCAACTCTCCTAAATTTTATTAATATATTCAAAATTTCTTTTCAGAATTGTAATTGAAAAGAAAGAAACACATCTGTTTTGCCACAATTTTTCAATCAATTTCATAAAATTGTAAAAATAAGTTATTTCAGCCTTTTATAATTTTTTAAGTAATTAATAAGTAAAATTTTCAATTATATATAAATTATTACAACAGTTAATGAAGCAGTTCAACAACTTAAGACATGAGATTTAATAATAAGTAATTGTTTGACTTACTATTTGCTTTCATAATGTCTAGCAGCAATCAACTTGTCTGCCATTTCACTAAAAGTTCGTAATCTGTCATCCTGTGCAATTAATGTGTTCATGAAATTTTCATGCCTTTTCAGTAAAGCCTCCACATCATCCAAAGTTGTCTGAAAAAGAAAGAAAGAAATGCTATTTTCAAAAAAAGTAATTTACAATGAAGGAGAATAAATATATGAAAAACAAATGTTTTGCATTTTAGGTATTATAACTCATATGAATTTCTCATAAATACATGATTAAACTGCAAATAACAAAACATAAAATATTTAATCTATCAACAGCAGATTGAATGCATTCACAGTCCTAATTTTAAAATATAATTTGAAATGATTCATACTCCCCAAATTAAATAACTGATAAATCATATTACTTACTCCAAGATCTTCAAAATCTAAAAAGGTGTTGTGACTATTGGTTATGCTGTCTATTTGATCTGCTTCTCTGTTGAAAACTTGCAAATCCATACACTGTCTCAGCCAATCACCTTTCTCCTGCCATCCTCTATGTATAGCATCTTGTTCTTCCTGGAGCTGAACTAAAGAATCTCTAATTTCTTGAGAATCTGGATTTTTTTGCAATAAACTGACACCTAACCCTTGAACATCTGAAAATCTGTGCAAAAAATAATAAATAACAAAAATATGAATAATATAATATATGCAATTGCATTAGCATAGCTATTGGATTTTATCACTTTATAAACTGGTGGTATATTTATAAATATTTTTAAATGCATAGCATTTTTTATTGAAAGTATCAAATTAAACTTCACTTTCTACATTTTGATTATTTTAATTTATTGGATTCATTTTATGCATTGAAATTTTAATGATTAATGTATTTTATATTCATTTTGTGTAAATAAAATATAAAATTTAACTATCTAATGGAAAACATAGAAAACTAGGCTAATAAGTTTTTACAAATCATGTTTTCTCACCAACTTTTTTAAATATAAAAATAAAAAATTCAAACAAGCAAATTACTTAAATTCAAAATATAGTCTTGAAAACGCCAATGCAAATATTGCTTTATTTTCCCAAGACAAATGCATTATTTATTGTACAGAATTTAACATTTTCACATGAAGATAAATTTTAAATTGGAAACCTCATGATATCATTTTTTAAAAATTCTCTTTTTTAAAACATATTATTTATTCAAAATCTAATATCAACATCATTTTGTCAATTCATATATCACATTTCTTAATTTTTTCTTTTGTCTTCAAACAAATATATTTTTTAAGGTAAATATGTTCAGCAATTAAGCATTAGAAAAAAAAACACCATGTTTTAAGTCTGTCTAATATTGACTATATGTTTTTTGAATATTAAATATTTCTCCATAAAATCGGACATAACAGTTAAAATAATATTACATGATTTCCAATGAAAAGTCATCTAACAAACCAATTTAATTATTCACCACTAGTTCATCTCATATTCAACATTAAAATCAAGATTTAAATGTTGTAAAAATAATCAATAAATATTTAAAAAATTCAACTCACTCATCTTGGTGAGCTGCAATATCATCACCCAGGTCTTGGTGCTTTTTGAGTAAATTCTCAGCAGTTGCAACATCTCGAGCAGGTTCATCACTATTCAAAGATTGCTTTACAACACTGACCCAGTTTAACTAAAAATAGAAATGATGTGGTATTTTATTATACAGACAGTCTCTAAAAACTGTTAATACAAAATAATTATAATGTTTTATTCTTTCACTCACCAAGCTCTTAACACTATTTCTAAATATCTGCAAACCCAATGATTCGTCAAGCCTAGCACGCCTTTGGGCAGCTTTTTCCTAACAGATATACATTTTCATTACAAAACATAAAATTTTAAAAACTATAAATAAGTAGTAAAGCAAAAAAATATGATTTTAAGTTTTGAAATTAATAAGTTTCTTACCTTCACTTTTCCCCAAAGATCATTAAGCTCTTGTTGTCTAGTAGTAACGTTGGCTCTTTCCGAGGGATATGAAGCTTTAACTCTAAAGAAGGGGTTTTAAAAAATTATTAAAATTACGCAAGCGGGAAATAAAAATGTAATAATTATCATGCAAAAAACGCTCTATACTTACGAATCTGCAAGTAAATTGACTCGGTTGAACTTTTCTTCGATTGGAGCCAATTCTCTTTCTATATTCTGAAATGGTGCGCAAATTTTTCAATTTAGAATTCATTGGAAATATTTTCTGTTTCAAATTTTATTATACTAATCTACAATTTTTTAAATAATGAAAAGAAAACATACTACATAGAACAACATAATTTCCTTATTTATGTCATAATTTATATATAATAACACAAATTTCTGGATAATGCCTTTCATCATGATAAGAATGACTAGGTTTGAACTTATAATTATTTTGTTTAATTATAGAGACATAAACACTTAATTTTCTAAAAAAGAAAAAAAGTGTTGTTACTATTGAAATTGATTTAAAATTTCAAATTATAGTAACAGATAAATCCAAATTTATAAAACTGCAACACATTAAATAAAATGAAATATTTATTTTTTTTAAATGCAGTCACAATACCTTATGAAATAGAGTCAGTCAAAGAAATAAAACAATGTATAAATAACTAACACAATTATGGATATCTATTCTTGAAGGGAAATATAAAATGAGCAGAATTTAAATATTTTAAATTATAAAAAAATGCTCAATTGCACAAAATAATTTGTACATACTTGATGTTTACGCTGCAGTGCTTGAACTGTCTTCATATCTCGGCCAATATCATCAGTTTCTATCTTCTCCAATTTTTCAAGCATCCATTCATAAGCATCATCACAAGTTCGTTCAAAGAGTTCAACACTATAAGAATGCGAGAAAATGATTGAATTTGCAAATGTTTGGTCGAATTTAGATAAAAATAATATATAAAAAGGAGAAAAATTACATACCTAGTGGCTCCTTCTAAACTCTTTTCAATTTCAGTCTTCAGATGATTCAGACCATTCCATCTAAAGGATTTAAACAAATAGCATCAGATGAAATATGTGCATGAAATTATAAAATTGCATGCCACTAAACAAAAAAGAAATTCATTTAAGATTTTAAGCCTATTGTTTAATGTATTAGGTTGTTCGGAAAGTAATTTCGTTTTTTCCCGACAGAGGATTTAATTGTATTTTTCGCACCCAATTTCATACTTAAACCGCAAAATCATTTTATGTTTTAAGAGCTGATATAGCAAGGCTTGAGTGTGAAAAAGTGCAGCTGATTCTTCGCAGTAGTTTTTGGATGGTGCCCTTTTAAATATGGAGAGCAATAAACAGCATTTTCGTCATTTTTTTCTTTTTTGCTATATAAAAGGTAAAAATGCTGTTCAAGCCAGAAATAAATTAGCCAATATGTGTGGAGAAGATGTGTTAACAGTACATCAGTACCAGAACTGATTTGCAAAATTTTTCCTTCAAATGAGGAGGCCAAAAACCACCTCGATCAGTTTTTTTTTACAGCAAAGACCAAAACTTTTATGAGCGTGTAATCATGTTACTACCAAAAATATGGCAAAAGGTATTAGACCAGAATGGCAATTTTATAATTTAATAAATAATTTATTCATTAAACGAAAATTTCTTTTCATTTTGACAAAAAAAAACGAAATGACTTTCCGAACAACCCAATAAATCAACAAATAGTTAACAAAATAAACACTAATTTGAAAACTCCAAAATATGGAGAGGTACAAAATGGAATAGATGAGTCAGATTTATGATAAATAAAAAATTATTATAATAAATAAAAAAGTTGTAAAACATACAATATTAGATTTTTTCACAAGCATTTTATAAGACCTTGAACACTACTCTTATGATTTTGCATTTATATGCATAATGCAGAAGTTTTCAAGAATATTACATCATATAATGAACATCAAACAAAAAAAATATTTACATATGAAAATTTAATCTTAAAATATTAATATATACTATAATATCACATATTTCATCACAAATCAATAGTCCCAAATATGAAATAATAACAAAAATAAGATAATAATGAATATGACTTCAATGCCATCAAATACTTATTCAAAAAATTTGCTATTATCTATTATTTTTTAATCAATTCTGATTTTTCAATAATTAAAGTCCATTATTTTAAAGGGGAGAATATAATTTTTTTTTTTTCAAATGCAATACAAATTTGCTTAACTTGTATAAGTCTCACATCAAATCAATCATATACAAACCAAAAATAAAAATGTTTATTCCACAATGAATTTTAAAACCTTTCATAAATAAAAATAAAAATAAATTATTTGAAAAAAAAATTAAGTTACTTAAAATTGACTGGGATAATTCTGAATAGGGGTATTAACAACAAGAGCACTAATAAGTATTGAATTATAATTAATAGAACTGGTAGGGGGGAGTATTATATATAACTGGGAGAATTAAGTAATCTCCTAAATATTATTAGTCACTAATAAACATCATTCACAATTCTTTCAAATCTAATTGCCTTGATCAACTCTAACTTTGATTCAAAAAGTAATTATCAATGTTTATTATCTATACAAAAATATTCATCTATCCCAAATTGTACATTGATTAATCAACATGCCCTGACATACACACATAATGAAATGTTATGCACACCTTTCATGAATCTGTTTCTGTCTTGTTTTTACTGCACCAAGCTGACTATGTTTAGTACGCACAAACTCCTCAACACAGCTGTCAATTTCTTCAATTCTGCGACTAGTAGCAGACAAATCAGTTAAAAAGTTCTGAAACATAAAAAAGATAAATTTAGAAAATAAATAAGAAATTATTTGTTCAATAGCCCAAATAATTGCTAAAAACATAAACCTTAAAACCTGAATTATTCCAACACCATATTCGATTTTATCACTTACCCTAGTAGAACTTTGCTGCAAATTCAAAATTTTATTTTTTTAATCCAGATTAATTGCAAAATTTAAAGCAATGAAACAGCATAAGTCTGTCAATTTAATTGCATAAATATATAAAATAGCAACCCAATAAAATATTTAATTTAGAATTTAAGATATTTATTTTCTGAATGACAAAATCAATCACATACACACAAAAAACCCTGTTTTTTGATGCAATTTAAATCCCATCAATAAAAATGTATTTATTACATTTATACAAAACAATTCTGAAGCAATTTTAATTTTTTATAATGATTTCTATAAATGATATGTTGATTTTATATAACAAATCTAATTACAATCTCATGAAATATTAATATTGCATCTCTATTTAATAAAGCTAATATTAAATACTTTGAATTTTTTAGATCATAGATATTTTTTCCATTTTATTTTTAAACAAGAATTTTAAATTAGAGCAATACAATTATCTAATTAGATAATACAAGAAGTTTATATCACTGAACTTTCATATCCAAAAATAAGGAGCATCTTTCATATCCAAATATAAAGAACTAAAACAAACCTCAAATGTCTTTTTCATGACTTCTACTCCTTCTTTTGGATCTCGAGTTGTTAACATTCTATCCTGTAAACATAGAACATTAGTTGGAAAAAAAAATCTTTAAAGAAGGAAAATAGATTGATGGTCATAAAACAATCTAAATATGTGATATTAAATATAAAAGTTTTGAATTGCTTGAAAAAAATAACTATTTTCATGAGAGAAAATATAGAAAAAAATCTTTTGTCTTAAATTAGGTTTTAAAAAATTTATTAGAATATTTTAAATCAGAGTAATAAAAACCCAAATCACATATATATTTCAGATCAGCATATACTGATGAAAAAATTTAAACTTAAAAATATATTAATATATTAAAACTGTGTAAATTTTATTTGATTACCTTTTCTTTCATCCAAGCTTCAAAATCATCACATTCCCGATAAAAGCTAAATAAGTTGATAGCATCCTCCAAGTAGTGTCTACGAGCCTATTCAAGAAATCACATAAAATAATACTTTTAATTTAGATTATTTTTCAAACACCATAAAAAAATAAAGAACCTTAAGTAAACTTTATAACATAAACACTTATTTGGCTATTAGAGCGTAAACTTTATAACATAAACACTTATTTGGCTATTAGAGCGCATCAGAATTTGAAATATTGGTACAGAACTGACTTCAATTATCAAATAAAATTTATTATAACTATAACAAATTTTAATTATCTTAAATTGAAAAACTTTCAGCTTTTTATTTATTTATTTGGTTATATAATATTTTAATACACTTATCTAATGTTTACTAGCTTCCATAATTAACAACATAATATCTAAAAAATCATTTTCAACTTCTCAAGAAGCAAAATGAAGCTTTAAAATCAAATTTTCAGTTCAGAATTCAATATATTTGTATTTCAGTAATTATATTAGTAATATCTGGCATTAGTGAAAGTCATTACTTTGCTCTAAACATTACTTAAAAATCCTTAAACAGTGTAAATGACACAAAACAAAATAAAATAAATTTAAAGCTAGTTATAAATGCATTTGTATCTTAAAAATGTATAGATGATATAATGTTAATCAGGAATTTTTAATTAATTAACAATTTTTTTTATTTGCCATGAAATAATGTTCCTCAAGCGAAGAAAAGCATGCTATTTGAATGCATTATCTATAATATTAGAGAAATTTTAATGCCAATAATACATGCCTAAATCTATCCATTTGTAAAATGAAAAATACATTCGATTCAAAGCTCAACAGCATGCATTTAAATCAGAACATTAAGATGCTTTACAAACCAAGTCTAAACATTTAAATTGTACTTTTCATTTTCAAAAGAAAAAAATGGAGTAAAAAATTAAAGCATGAAAGCATGCTACCAGACGAATATTTTTTTAAACAACCAGGTGCCATGCAAAATACTCACCAAATATTATTTGATATCATAGACAAAATATCATCATCCTTTAAAATACAACAATATGTCAAACACTGCATGAAGAAATTAGAGAATACAAAAAAAATCTGCAATAGTCATTTTTTATGAGCAAACTATTCCCCTTCCAACAGCCATTGAATATAATGACATTTTTTTTAAAATCCTTATAATTTCATTTTATTCAATATCCTCAAATATTATAGATATGGGGGGAAAATTTTACAATTTGAAATTCTACTGGAAGTAAATGAGATTCAAGGTTTGCATATTTGTGAAATTCTTTGCAGAATAAAAAAAAATTGCTTTTAAAAGTTTTTTTTTTTTTTTTTTTTTTTTTTTCAAAATAAAATCAATGGTTTTATGTATAATGGCCAATAACAAATTTTTCATTATATTTTGGTAATGATCAATTATTGAGTTAATATAACATATATTTATAAATATAGTCATTAAAGTGCATACTATTTTTTAAAACTTCCTAAAAGTCTGTATATAAAATCTGCTATATATATTCTATCAACAAATTTACAAAGATAAAACATTAATATCTGAATTTATTTTAATATCATTTTGTTTATTTTATCAACAATAATTTTCAACCAATTTTCAATTTTGAAAGAAATATGTCAACAAAAAGATTCAGGAATCTCATTTGTTTAGAATTTTATTTATTTATTTTATGCTTTAGGCTAAACAAAACCACTGTTTTCTAAATTAATCAAATTATATATGTATATATACATATATATTAAAGTTATTTTACATTTGGAGTAATGTCAGAAACAAGAAAAGAAACTAATACGTAATTTCAGGCTTACTTTAGATAATTCAATAAGCTCTTGATAAGAATCATTTATATTCTTTTGCCTTCGCTGAATAAATTCCTGAGACTTGCTAGGAGAACGAGATAAAACTTTCTCTGAAGGAAAAATTTACAGAAAATTTTATTTACTTTTTAATGAACTTTGGCAGAATTTTAAAATAAACAGATAATTATATACTATGAAAATAATATACATTTATTTCACAAGAAAAAAAGAATTGTTAACACAAAATGTTACAATACAATGTAACAACTATAAATTTTGTAGGTTTATAAAAAAATAATATAAAAAAATTAGATTAATGCATAAATTCCCTTTTATTTTTTATTTTTTTGCCCAACATTATATTTTTGCTCAGAGTTCAACTATTAAAATAGCTTTAGAAGTACTGAATAAAAATGAAACAAAAATGCTACATCATTAACAAACTATTCAGTATAAATATAAAAATTGTTATATTTAATATTTTATTATATTTAATATCAAATTTTAAAAGCTTTGATTACACAAAAATTGAAAATAAAAATTAAGGGAAAAAATATTATGGTAGCTAAAAGGTTAGTGATTTTCCCTCTAAATTAATTACTAGTTAATATAGAAAATTAATCAAAGATAAAATATGAAATTACTATATGCCATTGGCTGTTTCTTCTTTTTTACTATCTGCTTTTTCATCACTGTCTTTTTAATTCGTCTTTTCTCGGGAACTTTCACAACTTTCTGCGCCCTTTTACGAACAACTTTAGGTTCAATCTCAGATACATAATTAGCAGGAACAAAGCCATCTACTCCATTAGATTTGCGAACATTCCACCAATCAGCATTAGTCTTTTGCAATAAAATCATTATCTGAAATAAGCAAAGTATGCAATTATCTTTAAAGCAAAAAGGATATCCAGTATAATCTATTAAAACCATTCTTCATCAACAACAAATAATAATTTAAAAATTTTTTAAGGTAAAAAAATTAAAACTTCTAAAAGTTTTTGAACTTTCCAATTGGTCAAAAAATAGAAAATAGTTATTTCCTTGCTCCAGATAAATCATTTTAAGAACTTATAGAGCTTTAAAGGAAAAATATAAGGAACAGATAATATCTTTCATTAACATTTCATAGTACTGATATTTAGAGGAACTCCTAACTTCTCTTTGAAATATTAATTAATTCTATTCTAGTATTCTAATACAAACTATAATCTATTTAACCTCTAAAGAAATTCTTTGTGATGAATATACCAAACTTCTGGGGATTTCCATGCGAAGATACTTTGTACATAAGCATAATTTTTATAAGAAAATAACGAATTTTTATTAATAATTTAGTGTATTTTTTTAGTTAATTCAAAGTATTTTATCACCAAATAGAAAAATTTCATCGTTCAATGAGTTGCCAGTGAAATATATAAAAAAATTTTTTTTTAAAGACACAGATTATTTTTATGAAACACAAAAAAAGAGAACAAAACCAAAGAAACAAAATTTGCTCTACAATTAAACAAATAGAAATAGAAACTTACTTCACCCTTTTCGATATCAAAGTCATTTCCTTGAAATCTATACATAGCACGCACTTGAGGAATTTTACGATCTTCGACGATTTCTTTCACAACCTCCTTTTCATAAACTTCTTCAACCCATTCATCGACAGGTGTCAAAACAATTTCTTCAACCCATTCCTCAGTTTCTGGCTCCTGAGCTGCCTCAGAAAGCTAATAAAATGGAACGATCGATCTCTTAGTTACTATCATTCCAAGCATTCAATATTAAAAACAAAGGATTAAATATATTTTTAAAGAATAACAATTCTTCACTACCAAATATTATTTTAAACACTTGTTTGATTGGATTTACTTTTTGAACAATTTTCTTCATAATGCAATATAACATTTCAAATTTTTATTCAATAATTATTCCAGGAAAAATGTAAGCAATAGCAGTTTCCTCATGTACGTTAAAGTAAGATATAATGACAAAGTCCTAAAAATCACATAAAATCGAATTTGCAATAAAGAAATATTACTGGTTAAATACTTTATATATATATAAAGAATGCAAAATATATGAATAATGCAAGAGTTCAAAAGAAAACGCAAAATAATTGCCATTATAATATTTTTAGAGAAAATAAGTCACTGTCTCATTTATATTTATTATACTGAACAACAAAATTTGGATGTATTGAAAACTCTTGAGCTACCTTTGTAACTTTTGGGAATATATTTACATGCTTTCTAATATAATAAAATAAAACTTAATGCAATCAATTGTGAAATTCTAAATTTGGTAGCATGATATAAAAGGAAAAATGACAGAATTTAATAGTTTCTTTCTCTCGGAAAAATAGGTAATTTAAGCAATGGTTATTACTCTAGGAAACAACAAAATGACTATGCCAATAAAATTGGAAATAATAATATTTTTTACTCATTTAAAGGTTATAATATTTATCAAGATACAATATATACATAACAATAAAAAGTGGATTAATTTTTGAACTGAATTAAACATTAGGGAAACTAAAAATAAGAGTTATACCACTATGAAATCAAATATATTTAAAGTAAAAATTAAATAAAATAAGGAAAACAACAAAAAGGATATACATACAAAATATGTGGCCATTCCTGATTTAATCATTAAATCAGCTTGTTCATTCAGCCTTTCAATATCAGAACTATAAGCTTTAATTTCACTCTCAAGCCTGGTGTGCCGTTGCAACAGAGCCTATAATAAAGCAGAAAAAGTTATTTTTCTTTTGAAAATAACACTGTTAAGTTTCAGGAACTAGATAAATCTACTAGAAAGAATTAAAGGGGGAAAAATTCACAATTTGCTATACAAAAACATTTTTTTTAAACATAGCAATAAGCCAACACAAAAAGATTTTTTTAAATGTATCAAAATAAAAGTAAACAAACAAATTTGGAAGTTCTATCAAAAAAGTCAAAGTTAATAATATTACTTAAGTTATAATAATGTTATGCAAAAAGTACTTTTTTGCTTTATATCTGGCATTTTTATAATATTATCGCTCTGCCATTTCAATATCAAATTCCTAGTTCCTTAAATTGTATAAAAATAAAATAAAATATGAGACTTTTCTAATAAATTTAAAACAGAAATATGCAAATCATGAAAACTAAATAGGTAGTATTAAAGGTGATATGATACAAAAAGAGAGATAATTTCAGAACTAAGCAAACTACTAATAGTACCAGTAAGCTAAAAATCTAATGGCTCAGTCACTGAATGTTAAATTAAAAATCCATTAAAGGTTTTTTTTAAAAATTACAAGGAAATAAGATTTGCTAATCTTATTTCCTTGAAAAGTTTGTTAAGAAAGTTTGAAATTTTGAATTTCAAACAGGTTTAAAAGTAGTTAAAGTACCATAATAAGCTGTAAAGTTTAAAAAATGATTAATTTTTAATTGATTAAAAGTCAAATGAAACTCTGAAGGGCAATAATAGTGAGATTATACACTATCTAAAATGTACCAATTTTGATGATTTTAGGATCAAGAGTCTGGCAGAATGAATTATTTTGAGTGATTTTTGCATTATGTACAATTTACAAAAAGCATATCAACATAACAATTATTTACTTAAAAAATATTAGAATGAGTTTACCTGTGCACTTGGTTCATCTTTTCCATAATCTGTGCTAGACACAAGTTGTCGCTTCTCTTTCATCCAAGATTCAGCTTCATTAGCATCAGCTTGATACTAAATACAAACACAATTTCAGTGTACGAAAAAGTCAAAAGTCAGTTTGAAATAAGCATAGAATTTTTCAGCATATATTACACTTACAATTAGGGAACAAAATATTAAAAATCTATGAAAATTAAATTAATATTATATATAAAAAAAGATTACTATGCAGATAAATCAGAAACAGTTATAATACAAATATTTTACTGCTTTCCTTTTCATTGAAATTGAATAAAAATTAAGTAACTAAAGAAGAAGAGTAACTAAAAAGAAGTAAGTAACTAAAAGTAACTAAAAATAAGCAATATAAATATTATTATAAATGTATTTGTACTTGATAAGCAGCTGATGCATCTTCTAGTTGCTTTGATTTCACAGACCACAGTTCATGCAATTTATCCCAATTTTTCTTCAGCCCATCAATTCTTTGAGAGATGTCTGCACTTTCAGGATGTTTTTGGGCTTTTAAAGCATTTCCAGCTTCTATAACCTTCTGAACTCGTGGCCAACGAGCATTGAATTCCACTTCTAAAGCCTACATACAAATCAATATTTAACCTTTGTATAAGAAATTATATATTGTGTTACATAGATGCAAAAAGCTAAAAAATGAATAATAATTTGGATAATCATACAATTAATGATATCAATACAAATTTTTTATATTTTTATCCAATATGCAATACATTATAGAACAATTTTAATCCATGGAAAATAATATCAGATATACAATCAACAATAAAAATTCTATATTTTATTCAATTGATATCAAATTTTCTTTCAATATAAAGAACATTTAAAAAAGCTGACTTTCTGAAAATAACAATTATCAACATGTGTATAATATAAATATTAACCCATTTTTACCCAGAGGGCAGCATGTGAATATAAAAGTGCAATTAAGATATCAGTATAACATATATCTATCCAGACAATAAATAAATCATTGAAATGTTTAGATAACCAGTGATCTCAAAGCAATTCAGGCATAACAAGATAGACAATATATTAAGAAATAATAAATAGTTTCAAACAAGCTATTATAGAAATTTTTTTAAAGACTACGAGACCCAGCATTTATGCATAGAAAAAGGGAGGGAATAGAAGTAAATGTGTCAAATAATAGCATCAATAAGAACTGAAATATTATTAAAATCACATTCATTGAATGCTAAAATTCAGGAGTTTAAAATCAGATGCTTTGAAATTTTTGCCATTACATGAATTTTTGATACCACTAAGGTATAAAAAATGTTTTCACTTACTTTATGTTTCTGTTGTAAAGAAAGGGCTCCCTGAAGATCTCTTCCTGGAACAACTGATTTGCAGATCAATTGTTTCTCTACAATCCAAGCATCTTCTTCCTCTTGATCCTGTACGAACTGATAGTACATTCGCGATTCTTCAAGTTTGGTTCTACGATTGGCAGCCAAATTCACTAAGCTAAAAAATGTTTATTTGCAGGTTATAATAATTCAATTACATATCATTCTGAAAGTAAAACAAACTTTAAATACGTCAGATGCCTAGTTACATTTATGCAGATACAGTGTAAAAATAATTCACATATTTAAAAAAGACTTTTGCAAATCATTTTTTATTAACTTTAGCCTCATGACAGAAACTTTAACTAGCTAAAAAACAGGATAAGAGCTTTTAAAGTGTTTTTAGTTGAACTTCAAAGTTCAAAATCCTTGGCCTTCTGTTTATAACCTTAAAATAGCAAAGATTTATGCATCAACAAACTTAAGTCTTTACTTTCATAATTAAACTTCAATTAAATTTTTTATGACACTTAGAGAAAAAATTGTTGAAAGTTCTGTGTTCTGTTTACAATCAATGAAATTCGTTATTTTATTTTTTAAATGCAATAATAGGACATACAGGATAATGAATAGGACATATTTTTAGTCATAAAGTTATACTAAAATAAGATCAGAATTAAAAATCTTTTTTTATATATAGCTTGGAAAAGAAAATTTGGTAATTAAGTATTAATTGCACTTCAATGACAAGCTTTAGGCTTAATGATATGCTAATGATGGACATGGTTAATAGACAAACATGTCATTTATTATTATTATTATTATTTGATTATAATACTTCATTCTGCATTCTTTGACATTATTAAATAAACCATGAACATATTTGTTGCATAAATTGCTGGCTAGCAGTTAATAAAGAAATATGGAATAATATTAGCTTCATATTACAAAGGAAATACTAAAACATTAAAGCACTCACTTGTCATATTCTGTGTTTAATTTATTCAAACGTTTTTGCAAAATTGGAGCTTCTTTGTGACCATCATTAATGTAGCTTAATGCCTGGTTATTTAACTTTCGTATAGTATCTCCTTGAGATGTGATATGAGCCTCCACAAGGCTGTGTTTTTGAAGTAAATCTTCTACAGCTAGCAAATGTCGCCCAAGATCTTCAGTGTAAAAACTACTCTGTATTCAGAGGAGAAAAATTATTTTAAATTTTTAATAATCGAATTAAAAAAATAAATATTTCTTTATTCCCAAAGAAAAAGTTTATATTTTTATAAAAAGAATAAATTAAAGAATTATAGAAACTGACTAGATTAAATAAAAGTATTAGGTTAAAATATTCTATGTTATTTTACTGTTATATAACTGTTTTCTTATTTTTTTTAAAAAAGGTGGATTTTTAAGAAAATGCTTTTTTTTTTACTATACACAATATATTTTTATTTTGAACACTTTGTGTATGAAGAAGACAAGACAATAAAAGATTGTTTTTAATGGAAGTATATATTTCAGTAAATACTTATCTAAGTACATAGTTTCCACATTTTACTACGATTAAATTTTGAATTATGTTTATATACTTAAAAATCTCAACAAAACAAAAATTTAACTTCATCTAATTTTTAGGATATGTCTACGAAATGGAATAGCTGACTTCATAAAGCACATATCTTGCAAATATAAAAATGTAATACTTTTGATTCAATAAACCGATTTCACAATGTTTAAAGTTTAATTTTTGGGAGTACAGAAATAACTGTAGCCTTAAATTCAAGATTCAGCTAAGGTAAATGAAATGTGCATAAAGATATATATTAAAAAATATAGTAGGGTGTCAATCATTTCAAATTAAAAATATTTCAGATATTAGTGTAACATAATGAAGAAATTCTATGTATTATAACACTAAATAAAATAATATTTGAGGAATAAAAGAATCTAGAAAGAATTAGAAGAGAAGAAAGTACTGAGAGTTATAATGGGCTAAATTCAGAAAATCATTTTCTAACAATTGAAATGAATACAGAAAGGAAAGATAAAACATAAAATCAATATTATCACATAATTTATTAGACTGAGAGTTAGAAACTAATGAGAGTGGATGACAATTAAAATAAAATATATTATTAAAATAAATAAAATAATTACCTTTTCCTTTAATTATCAAGCATTAATAAAAGAAGAAAAAAGAAATTCAGATTTTTTACAATACAAAATGTCTATTTTAACATATTACTAAAAAAAAAAAAAAAATTAAAAAAAAACTAGGATTGTTGGTTTTGTTCCAATATTAATGCAAATTTTAGTTTATGCATCATAGTTTTCACCTTGATTAATAATCTTAAAATAAAAACAGATTTTTTTAAAAATGAAATAATATAGCATATATTATTAAAATAAAAACAAACAATTTTAAATATATAAAGAAAGCAAGCAAGATAAAACAGGTTCAATACATCTACTTATGATACCCACTGTTTAAATTATAAGAAAACTGCATAAAGAAAAAATTTAAAATATTAATTGGCATTTCAAATATTAATAAGTTTTTGTCAGCAAAATCATCTATAAAGAACATAATTTAAAAATTTCTTCTAAAAATGTTATCATAGTAAGAAAAAAAAATGTAAAAAGTAATAAATGTACCTCCATTTCTTTAATTTCAGAAGTTATTGTATCTATTTCTCTGAGCATACTCATTAAATTACTCAAGTTCGTTAAAGTTGATCGATGCTTCTTCAATAATTCTAAAAGGTATTCCCATCGTTGCATTATTTCTTGTTCCCTAAAATAATGAGCATATTACTTATAACACACTTTAAAATAAAACAATATAATTTCATTTACAATTTATACTAAACAACAAGAATAATTCCTTCTACATACTCTAGATAAAACACTACAGAGGGTTAAAAGTTTTATATAAATGTAAAAGCAGTTTTTTTTATCCCTCAATTCCAGAGTCATTCAGTTCATAATTCAAGAGAATTGCAAAATTTATTCAACATGTGCCCCATGATTATTGGCACATCTATGTGAAAATGGAAGGAAAGAGAAAGCCAGAACAATTTTAAGTCTATGGTCTCTTATTGTTAAAAATAGCCAATTTTTAAATTTTTAAATATGCATTATCAATAGATATGAGTTATTTTAATTACAATAAATAGTAGTTTAAAAATTTCATAGAAGAAACACAAAATATTTTTCTACGTATGGTAAAAAAAAAAAAAAAAAAAAAAAACTAATTGGAATGAAAATTATAATAATTGCATCTTGAGAATAAAATGAATATATATTTTAAAATATTGCTTTATATTGCTCTTTGATTATCATTTCATGAAATTATATTTTAAAATATTGCTATTTATTACTCTTTGATTATCATTTAATAAAATTTCTAAATTTGTATTCATTTTTCAATAATTTTATTCTTTTACAAGTCAATGATTTAAAAAAGTATCCATTACAGTGCTAATGTTTTCATAAAAAAATTTTGAAAATATTAATATACATTATTGAAAATGAATAGAAAACACTAGGAAAAATTTAAAATACCTCAATTTAATCCTTTCTTTACTGTGATAATTTTCCATTACTAACTCATCAGCCATTGTTGTTAAATTTTGGAATCTCTCTTCCTAAAAATGGCGAACATAAACCAGTAATTAAGAAAAGCCTTAAAAGGTATTATATATAAATAAATTAACATCAAAGGAAAACAAACTGAATAATAATTAGAATTAAAAAATTAAGGAGAAAATATGTTCAAATTTACCCTAGCAAGGATATCTGCACTAATTGCTTCATGTTTTTTCACAGTAGCTTCAACCTGCGATAAATTGCTACCATACCTTGGGTCTGACAATACTTGAATCATTTCTTTCAAATATCCCTCACGAACAACACTCTAAAAAATATTTTTGAAAAAAAGTTTAGAAATCAAATTTATTTAATATTAAAAAGTGAAAAACAAATATATACAAAGCTATTAAGATGAATGCAAGTAACAAAATTAATTCTGAACTGAGTTGAAATAAGAATAGATTTTTTAAATTAAAAAATGAAATTCTTAATTTCAAATAGATTCCATCACTTCAGCCAATATCATCAAAAATTAATTAATTATCAATGATCAAAAATTGACTACACTTAACTAAAATATCACAATACTATTGGGTTTTACAGTTCTCTTGGTTTTATTTATATACCTAACTTGATCAGCTTTGTTTGATTGAAATACACTTCTTACAGCTATACGAACTATTTATCAACTTCTAGATGTTAGATTTTCAAAAAAAAATTTTTATGAATAATTTATTATTTTTATTTTTGTTGTATCACTTTTACAAAGTGCTTTCATTAAGATTTAGTCGGCCCATCATTATTAAACTCCAATGACAAATCAAAAAGACAATAAAAAATCTCATTAAATCATTTAAAAAGGCATTGCAATTAAAATCAAATGTGAAGATGAATTTGATTTAAGAATAAGAAAATTCTGAAACTACAGTATTTGTTTAATATAAAAACAGCTAGAAATTTAATTGATATAGTACAGTTATAAATTGAAATTTGCACTTTAAAATTTAAATAAATATTTGCAAAAGGATTTAATTTCAAATAGATTCCAGACATCTAATAATTTGCAAGAGAGTATCTGAATTATAGTTTATAATTAGAAAAATATTTTAATCAATAGATACTCTTATAAAAAAATCTCATATAATATTTTTTTAATTCTAAAATAATTTCATTTATGCAGTTTTCAATATTATATGTAAAGTGTTAAGAATTCATGTGCTATCTAAAAGCAATCAGTCATTGAAAAATAAAAAGTTTTATGTGATTAAAAAATGCATTTGTCAATTGGCAAATATTACTGCAAAGTCAAATTTAAACTAAAATTTACCACATGCTTTCATACCCATACATACAAAAACATTTTTAAAAAATAAACAGATATCATAAGAATAAATTTGAATGTCAATTTCATAAAATACCTTTCTCTCAAATCGATATGCAAGATTTTCTAGTTTCTCCTGACGAAGTAATTCTTCACGTAATGCTACTTCTCTCCTATGTTCAGCCTTTTCCAACTCATCCCACGCTTTCTCAATATCATGAACTAACTGCCCTTCAGGTGGCACATACAAAGGTTGACCCAAAGCTTTCATTTTTGTTTGAATTGAAAACAGCAAAGCTTCAATTTCACTTCGCTCTTTGTATCTGCAAATGATAAACAATCACATTGTACAGATTTATTTTTTTAGAACAGCTATAATGAACATTTACATAAATAAAAGATATATTTATAATGTTTTGTTGGATATATGATGCTTTGATTTAATCACTACAACAAATGTCTCTCTTAAATTATTTTAAAAATATGTCCATTAAAATGAATTAGCAATAGTATTGTGCTGATTGACTGTGCTATTAGAAATATTATTCATCAAAAAGATAATGTTATTTCACAAATTTGGTGCAACCCACTCCAATTTTTCATACATTATGAAGTATTCGTTTCCGTAAATTTAAAAATACATTGTGGAAAAAACAAATATCATTTTGATAACAATGCTTGTAAATGGATTTGTCAATAAATTCAATCACAAATCTAAATTAAAAAGCTGAAAACACAAAGTCAAATGCTACTATCTGGATAATAACACTTTTCAATTAAATGGAAAAATGCAATAGTAAATAATTTGATAGTGTCTAATATTTGAAAGAAATCTGTCATTTTACAATATCTTTTTCATAAAATTCTAAAAAATACAATTTGTCAAAATTGTATGTATTATAACTATTTTAGCATTGCATAAATGGGAAAGACATAAACTATTATGAGACAAAATAAATATTAAGTTAAATTTCTTGAAACTTACTTTGGTGGTTTCTCAATAGTTCTGTATTCTTTAAACTTCAGAAGTTCTTTCTGGATACCTTCCAATGAATTAGGAAAATTCCTGTTGTCAAGTTCTTTGATTTTCATTTGAATCCATTGCAAAAGGTTGGTTGTAAAAAGCTCATAGTTACTTTTAAGTTTGTCAGCATCAATCATTTGACCAACAATCTGAAAGTTAATATGAATGGGGAAAAAATTATAAAACTTAGGTAATAAAGCAAAATACTTTCTAATGAAGGAAATAAACAATATTATTTTCACTCGTGAAAATATCAATACTTAAGAGATTTCGTTAAATAAAGAATCTTTTATTAATTTAATAATAATAAGTATTTTACATTTTAAATTTAATGCTAACAAAAAAGAGCAGTTATTATGCATACATTCTTAAATAATCATAATGCATTCTAACACAAACAATTAGTCCCATACTAAATGTATTTAATATAATAGGAAAATAAACAGCAAAATCCATCTATTTTTTCTTGTTTGTTTTAGCATTCCTTAAAAAGGTTTATATTAAAAAGTAAAGTTTTGCTTTTGTGTATTCTAATTAACATACAGTATCTATTAAAAATTAAGGAAAAAATATATAGCATCAGCAACGCAATTTAAAAATTAAAATACAAATTATTACTCTTTTGTATTGATATAGGTCTCCACTCCACTTTTCTAAAAATATTATCTTAATAAATCAAATATTTTAATCATAAAAAAATTTAACATTCTTTTAAAGACACTTAATATATAAGAAAAGGAAAACCATTTTTAATTATATAATTCAAAGCTAGATGAGAAAATAATGAATAAGTCTTACATTAGCAATTCGTTTTCCACCTTTCATTTCGCTTTTCATTCTGGCAAATGTATGATAATAAGATGCAACATATGTAATCACAGATTTTTCATCGGGTTTATTAATGTCAACATCTGGAAAAGAAATCAAATTGGTTAATGGGCAATTTTTGAAAAGCTAAGTAGACAAAATACAACGCACGATTAATAAGTCAATTAAATTAACATCTAATATTAAGAAATACAAAGGGTATTTTCAAGTAGACATCAGGTGTTTTTTTTTTTAAATACTGATCAGCTGATGCAAATGAAACCTATATTAGCTAACCTTCAATTTTTCATATCACACTAAGGGAAAATCATTTGATTCAGATGGATTTAACATGCTTCAATTTTACATATGAAATCCTCTGTACAATGATATCTTGAGTTGTGATATTTCACACCTTGATAATTTCACAACCAAATCATTAATTTCTTTAAATGTACTTATTGTAAAATTTTATGAGTTTGGTGTAAATTTAAATAAACTTGAATATATTAATTATTTTGTATTATCTAAATACTATAAGATGGTATATAAATTTATTGCAAGACTTAATAAAAATATAAAATTATTCTGATGCCTTTTACTCCTAATATAGTCACAATACTTTAATTCAATGAGAAATTATGCAAACTAAAGCAATACAATGCATATTTTGCAAAAATAAATTAATAAGATGCTCAAAATTAATAAGTTAAATAATTATTGAATTTAGATAGATAAATGGAAACCTTTCACTTATTTTATTTCTGTCTTGCCTTTTATTAATATTTAATATTGTCAAATATTTTATATATTGAAATCATATATAAAAGATAGCAAATATATATATGTATCAAAACAGTTGTAGAGGTTTTACCTTCAGCATCCAAAAGACGAGGAATGCCAAGTTCTTTCTGAGCAATATCAAATGCATTGTTGAGATTCTGAATATGATTGTTATTGATAAGAGCTGGGTAGTTAATGAGATCGGGACGATGAGAATGAATAAGTGCATTGAAACCCAAGCCATTTCTCCAACTGACATGAAAGTCTTGAATATTTACACCAGGATAGCTAAAACACAGTCATGACATTAATGGAAATAATTATCAAAACATAAAATAATTCATTTCATAAAAAATTGTTTAATAATTAATTTTTTAAAATCAAAATTGTTCAATCACTTATGAATAAATCAACAATGAATTAATTAAATAAATATCATTGCTTTAAGTACTGTATGCACTTTAATGTTCTGTAAATTGTATAATCGAGATCAATATTAAATGAGCTTTCAATTATCTAAATCAAGGGTCTCGGTAAGAAAGAAAACTATAAAGCAATCGTTAACAGAATAGAAAATACCCATTGAGAGTTGGAGAAAATATTAAAAAATTAAAACTAATTACAATAAAAATAAAATTCAAAATATGTCTATTCTCCGAATTTTTACTAGGACTCATCACAGAACCTAGGGTAACCGAATTTATCACAAACAGACGTAGAATGTTAAAAATCAGACTTTTTAAAATTTAAACTATTTATATTTATATTTTACTGATATTTTTTCCACAAATTTTCCTCAATAATTTTCAGTACAAGTATCGCACTAGAACAGCATCTTACAAACGATGCAGAGTGTAATTTTTTTTAAGACAAAATTCAAATATATCTTAATATAAAAAGGGTAAAAGCAGCTTCATTTTTCTAAGAGATGCAAGATGAAAAAGTCAAGAATTAGTGTACTCTCCTAGAGTAAAAGGTAGAAAAGACGTCTGGGAAATACAGAATACTTTTAATATTCACTTCATTAAATAATGATATTTAGTAGGTTTCCAAAATTTTAATTGCACAGTTAATTAGATTAAGTAGCAGAAAAGTTTTTGATATTTCTGAATCATTTCTGAAGTGATTACCACAGAAAACAATTTTTGTTTTTTTTAAGCTATAGAAATTTTCTTTTTCCAGTAATATTAGTTTGAATCTCAAGATGTTGAGTATACAAGCTTTTTTTTTTTAAAAAAAAACGAATTTTCATATCTTATTTTACACAGACTGTCAAATTAATCTGTCAACACATTCGATAGAAAATCTGCAAACAAAATGGAATAGATATTAATTAATTACTTTTTTTAATAATATAAACACTTTACACATTATATTTGCGTTTGATTGCAAAAACAAACTCTTCCTTAAAAGGGAAGGAAAAAAACTAAAGTTATAGGAAATCACATTTTTTTTAAAATTCCAAAATGATAATTTCTTGACTGTAAGGAAAATTAATTTAAAATTGTATTTGAAATATAAAAATTTTGCTACTAAAATAAACAAGTCTGTCACATTCACTAAAATAGTCCAATAACAATGTTTAAAAAAAGTGAAAAAACAATTCTCATGATAATATGAAAAAGGAGATATATGCATGACATGCATAATCCAAAAATGTATCAAAATGCTTTAAATATTATAGCAGAATCTAAAACTATCGAATCTGGCAAATAATTACATCTTGAATAATAGTAGACCAAAAAGAAAGTTTTTCAAAATTCAATTAATTAAGTATCTAATCAAAATTCAGTTTAAAAATTGGAATTCTGTGTAGTATAATTTTGAAATCTATAATAATGCAAAAACCAATTTTAATTTAGTTTTAAACATTTAAAAAATATTTTATTATGGCATTCTCCCTTAATTTATTGATTGTGTTTAGAACAAAAATACTAGTAATTAAATTATTGTCTACATTATTGATGTTGTCATTTAGCATGCTTATACTTTGATGTTTCAAACTAGAGATTCATATCTCCTTAAAGAAATTAGTAGAAGTAACTTTCAAACAATTCATATATGAGTTCATAATATTTGTCTTCATAATATACGTATGAGATGAACAATCCCATACAAAAAATTCATGCCTAACATAGAACTTTCATAAAAGTGAATTCAATGAAATATTTTCTTATCTGAAAATACCCTTTAAAAAAATATGTTCATTTCCAGTCATATTTACAGATACATTTATTAACAAAGAGTTTTATTTTTGATTCAATAGAAGCCAGTAGACTTCATGCTCTAATAACCTAAGTAATGATTTCTTTCATTCGAATAGTCATCCAGTTGCAGAATTACAAACTATCAGAATTACTATCACTTGTTGACCCATAAGTAGCATAAAGTTTCTAGTCTGCCATGAGAAACTTTTTCATTCCTTGTTGATTGACAGCAGAATAAATGACTATTGAAACTGCATGCAATAGAAATAGCAAAGTGGAATAATTGTATGACCTTATGAATAACTGCTTCTACAGATAACAACAACAAAAAATCAGAGGACTAAGGGGACAGTAGATTGAAATAAGCAAAAATGATTGAAAGTATGAAATTTTATTTTTATTGTTTCATTACCAAAAAAATATGCTTATATTCAACTAACATACTGTCATAAAATGAATATTTGAAGGTTCTAGAGAGAAAGAAAAAAAGTACATTATAATGATTTTTCTCAAAATAATACAGTAATTAGATATAAATATCTTTAAAATGTATAAGATGTCTTAATTTTTGATGGAATTAAATAGGATTGATAATAAAGATGTTAGTTAAATATTAAAAGAAAATAAAGTAATATTTTTATATTGACGTGTTTTTTTTTTTTTTTTTAAGATAGTTAATTGTGAATTTTAGTTAAATAATATTCTTACGAAAATTCAGTAAGTGTGCTCAAAAGTATTTTATATTAGAATTTAATTGGAATTAGAGAGAGAGAATTAAATCCTAGTTTTATTCCAAACAAATTTATAATAAGGAAAAAATAGAAAAAAAATTAAATCGCATGGAACATTTAAATTATTTTAAATATATCAACCTTTTAATTTTTAAAAAATAACATATCCCATTTTAAAAAGGTTTTTTTCAAGAATTTGAAGTATTTATATTTTAATATGCCCTAAAAAAATTCATAACTCTGTGTGACCAATTTGCACAAGTACCTAACCAAATCCACCGTCCTCTTACGAAAAATTCGTCATCGTAGAACCAGTTACTAAATATAGAACAACATTAAAGGACTCAATAATTTTATTTTTATATTTCAAAATTTCGAAATGGATTTTTAAAAAAATTTAGACCAACCTTTGACATAATACATATGTTTGTAATAATAATTACAATTAATTTTTAACCTATACAATCCTGTTTATTTTGAATATTACTATGTTCAGAACGGGTCTCCCTTGAGCCTTTATTAAATGATTTTTCATGCTTATTTCGAACTTTTTATATAAATGATAACAGACTTTTTTGGGGGAGGGGGAGATCAAAAATAACTTAGATATATTAAAACATCCATTTTAATCTTTTTTGTTGTTGTTGTCAAGTTATTTTTTTAACAAATATGATAGAGCACTCTTGTCATAATGCTAAAATAATGATGAAATTGAAAAATAAAAATAGCGAAGTTTGAAAGCGCACTAATAATAGCTAAAAAATAAATAAATCATTTACTGTTTTTTTTTTTTTCTTGAATATAAAAACATTCAGAATAATCTGCCTCTGTTATCGCAGCAGGGGAGATAGCAGTATAAAATAATTGTAATAAATTGAACGAATTTAAAACACTCGCATTTTTCTTTAATATTTAAAAAATCCATTATCAAACATTTTTTCAAATTGTTAAAGAGAAAACATCAAATGAAGGCAGATTCTTTTTCCCTATATATGAAAAATATCTTGAATAGTAAACCTCTATATGTTCTTTCCAATTCACATTACCTTTCCATTCTAAAAATTTAATATAGACAGGATCTACTACAGTATTGCTTCTGTTGCGATACATTCTAAATGCATTATGTTAATATTTCACAGAAACATCATTATGTTGATATTTCAGAGAAAAGAAACATGAAAATTACCCAGCTGTTTTTCTTTGGCACCACAATAATAATGCATCCTTGGCAGACTTTTTCTCACTACTTTCGTCATCTTCGTTCTATTAACAGAAAAGTATTCTTAAAAAATATAAGAGTATTTTACTAACTAATCTGATTAAATTTAAAATGGTATATTTGAAACAATGTGGAAAGCGGAAATTCTAAACCATGTATAAAATTTATGTATCAACAGTACTTACAACATCTATTTCAATTTCCTGAATTTGAAACCTTAAGATAATTGTCCATATTAAGCCTAATATAAGTCTTGGGTTCCCATCCACAATATCTTCAGCTCCTATACTTTCCAGTCTTACCTGAAGAATAAATAGAAGTTGCATTATGCTCAAAATATCAATGTACTTTCTTCAATCTCAAACATATAAGAGAAATATTTTAATAAATTGAAAAGATCACACAATATTATTTGTAATGAATAAAATACTCCTAATTTGTACTATGGTGGGTCTAATGCCACTTGATCATACCAAGCCCGAATGAGCGGAGCTCTTTCGAATTAAGTTTTTAAGTTCGAATTAAGAATTTAATTCGTATTATAGTCTGGGGAAATGAGTAGATAAATTAATGAGAATGGTCAACAGTTTCCATTTATACTTCCTAATTAATGTATTAGTTTATTATTAATCAAATGATATCTGTGAACCATACTTATGTAAGAGCTTTTCACAAATTAATCAAAAAATGAATGTACATTTTAGATGCATCTCTTCAATCAGTTGAAACCAAAAGCAAATACAGAAATACAATTGTTTCAAGAATATCATATACAACTTTTCATGTCACTGAATTTTTTGAGTTATCAAATTCCATGCATGTAAAAATACAGACTGACAAGCAAGCAATCTCCGGTCAGGTTTGACTCAAAATTTGATAGATATCTACATTTTAGATATCGCATCTGAGCAATAAAATATTACATATTTGGCTTTTTATACTTAGTAGTTATCAATTTCACTTGTTCTCATACAGAGAATGCAGTCTTCCCTTCAAGACTTGAAAGAAATCTAAAAATCTATAGTAAAAAATACATATCAAATTCAATCCATCTACATAAACATAAATGTTTATCGAACTTGTCTAAAATAAGTAATTCTTCGAAATATGTATTTCGAATTTTTAATAGTTAAAGTATTTTGTCTCTGTACTTACTCCACATTTTTTTTTTTTTAAAGAAAAGGCATTTATGAAAAAGATTAGTTTTCTTCTCCCTCTCCACCCAAATATATTCACATAAGACCAACAAGTTGCATTAATTTTCAAACTTAAACCACAAAAAACAGCAAATATATCAGGCTTAAAATAACAGAAAAAAAATCTATTCCCCTAAAGTGCGTATAAACAGAAATTGGGTAATTCATACCAACATTTCATTTTATAAATGCATAATAAATTTATTAATATTGTCTAAGACAGTCAGACACCATTTTTTCAAAAAATATATTTGTAAATGCAAACTTATTAAATCAAATCCAGTATTCATATTCATTTTAATGGGAAAAAAATACTTCCTATTCAACCTCATCTTCCCTTGTTTATTACCGTTTATATTTACACTGCTTTGGCTCCATTTAAATGCCCTTCAAGCGATACACAAATATAAATTCTGCAACATTAGTTCAAACATATTAAATTGAGATCCAGTTATTCAAATCTTATTCAACTGCATGGGGATAGCGTGTGTTTTAAAGCTACACAGGATAACTTTGAGATGAACTTTTAAAATTTGCCAGAATCTCATCGCAGTTTGAAATGAGATGGCGTCCGATTTGCTTTCAAACTTCCATCTAACATCCATAGGATATATGACATCTTAGTAAAGTATGCGTATCAGTTTGGCATATTAATTCCATGGAATCGACCCATAACCCTACGACAGAAAATTGGGACACTATTCCCAAATAAGATGATAAATTTCGATCATTTTAAGATACATCAATGGGCAGATGATACACTAATACATTAAGTTTTTTAGCTCATTCTCTATAACGTGGTCATTCGAGAGCACTTCATTTCAATAATTTAAGTGAACGCATGGCTTGAATATATCACACGCGTCTTTTTCAGGTTACACCTTTTCCTTTAAAACCACATTCCCTATCTATCCAAAAAGCGTTATTAAAAATTAGAATAGGTTGGATATCCCTTTCGCTGCAAATCATGCCAATTTTGATATATTTTGGCATGCAAGTTCGATTTTAGTGTTGCCCCACTCCATTGATATGCGGTGAACAATGGCGAATGCCAGGTTTTGGGGGAGTTTGAAGATCGCGCAAATAGAAAATTATAAGTAAATTAATGAGGTAAAAAAACATAAAATGTGAGAAAATGCCTTGATGTCCCCCAAATATCTAATTTGCATTCTTATATATTAGCGCTACCGTAATCGTTGTCAAACTTCAGTTATATCAATGTCCAGCTTTTTAAAGCAACACAAGGGCAGATTTAGACCTCATAATTTTGAACCTCGGTCAGATCACGAGGATGACATCTGATCGGGCAGCCGCTCTCTCCAAACGAGAGGGAGGACATTCTACTCCGGCGGATACGACAGTTCTTAAGTGGAATCGGGTCTCGAACCTGGAATTTCGAAGCCCGGAAGCTGAGATCTTACCACCAGACCACCTTCGACCGTAGCCAAGCTTGAAAGCTGGAGTTATTCCACTGACGCTAACATTTATCACAGTAAGACACTAATGAAAGTAATCGTTTAGATATGACGAATTATAGCGACGATTTGAGTAATGTTTCCCCAGTTCCTACTAATAAAAACTACCTCCTCCA
>JAPMOQ010028858.1:259358-319411 GCA_026543055.1 Argiope trifasciata | reverse complement strand
TATATATATAAATTTTAGTTAGAAGAATGAAGATATTTAAGTACATAAATGGAAACATTTATACGTATATTCTTAGCAGAAAATATGGAAAAACAATACGATAATAAAAAAAAAAATACAAATTCTTACCTTTGTGTGCAGGAATGCTAAGCTTTTATTTACATTTTCTATTTTGTGAACCCTCATTTTTCCATGGTTAGGTTTTCCAAGTTTTTCCCCTGAGATTATTTCGAGTAATTTAAGCAATTTTTTGCCATCTGCAAGGTCGGTGAAGAGGTCGTCGACCTCCATCCTTGCCTAATTAATAAAAATAAAATTACAATGTTAGCAATTTAGACATTTTAAATTGATAGATTATAACTAAAAGAAAATCGGTTAAAATTTGACAGATATAAATTCGACGGAGAAACCAAGTCAGTTAACATCAAAGTTCTCAATAAACTTATTTGCATATATCATATAATTTCTAATGAAAGTATTGTGGTGCCACAAGTTTTTTCTCTTTTATAAAATGCATAATTGATTTCAAAAATCAGCGACACATTTGACATGTAACTCTTTATTTACCGAATTATTTTACTACCAATTTCTCAACTTTATTTTTGCACCAATAGTTAAGTTTCCTTGCAGAACAATCCCAAGGAATCAAAGAAGTTTTTTAATTAACGGAAATAGCTTGATTAATTAATAATTAAATATTTTTGATTTTACTTTTAGTTTATATTATCTACTTGCTATCTGAATTACATTCGCCATGTTCTCTTGGATACCATTGGAAAAAAAACAGTCATATTACAAAGATATAAGCCAGATTTAAATGGTATTTTTAAATAATGTCGGCAAATAAAGAGTTCATTGACTTCATTCAAGAAAAAAGTTGTAAAATATATCTACAAAGATAAAATTACTATAAAAAGAAAAAAAATAAATAATTATAGAAAACTATTAAATAATAAAAATATAAAGCACAATACAGCAGCTATCGCTTATTATTACCACTTCTGGACTTCAGAATTTTGATAACAATGACAAAATTAGATAAAAATAAATAAATAAATCTCATAAAGGAAAAGCATAAAAGCACTGATTTCAAGTCTACCATTAATTTATTTCAAAAATTATAATGGAAAAATCTTTAATTGTTGTTTATCCACAATTATCCCTCAACTGTTCATTTGTATATTATGTGTAATTTTATGAGTTTCAGAAAATTGCTGAAGAATGTTGCATACTGAATTTTAAATTAACAAATGCTTCACTCATTTCGGCGTTCGTTGGAAGGCGGCTTCCTTCGTTTACATTCGTTCCGGTCGAAATCGTCAACGTTTATTTTTAGTTCTCGCTCGCAAACAGCTTGAGATTTTTCAAAATTTTAGAAAAAGGAATTTGTAAAATGTTATACTGCACCTTAAGCGCTTTGTTGACTCATTCCAAGATAAACTGTCATACTTGTTCAGAATTTCAGTTTTGCTTTTAACATTCAAACCAGGACTTTTTTTTAAGAGCAGCCATTTTGTTTTCATAATTTAATCCCACGCCACAGTGGCTTTTGCCTGTTCAAAGATTTCAATTCAGATCTGGTAGCATAACTCTCTGTTTAGCCAATAACTGTTTCGACTTCGAAAATCCTTATCTAAATTGTGTCTCCCGATTAATTATTATTGGAGACAAATAAACTCGCCGTAACTCAAAATGTTGTGTTTTTTCCATAAGGAATATACTCGTCAAAAATGGTCGAATGCTTAAACCCATCTTGGTAGCTTATATCCAGATCAAAGAATGTGAACTTTATCGATGGAACAAATGACTACCAGATATTCACTTATAAATGGAACAAGAATTTTCATGAACGTCAATTGTAAACAGTAGTTGAAAATGAAGGACTGGTTAACAATTTCTTTTCAAAACTGATAGCAATAGTGATCACAGTAAACGAATGTTTTTGTGTACATCTGAATAAGTCGGCTCTCGACTTCTTGTGTAAACCGATCACCTCATCACTACTGAGCGAAGCAGTATCAACAGGATTTGTTGTGGCCGACTGCCGGCTCAGAATAAGATAAAGCAACTGATAATATTAATCGCAATTACATTAAGCGGCGTTCACTGTATTTCTATCTAATCTTTGTTAGTCTGCACAGATTGCCTTAAAATTTATTTACAGGTTCTTTTATGTATTCATACGTTCCTCTACTTGTAAGACATTGGATTTAGCAATTTGTTTTGGGGAGTTGAACACTTTGCTGGAGAAATTAAAGTTAAATAGATATTAATAATTATATTCATGTGTCTCATCTGACATCGGTGAAGAAAATCATTATTATATCGAGTGCATGCATGCTTTCACGTATTCAGTCTGCGCATGTTTTCACATATTGAGTGCTTGTATGCTTTCGTGTATAAATAGTGAGTATGCTTTCTCGCGTCAGGGTATGGATCTAAGTATTGACGGTGTGTATGCTTCTAGGTGTCGACGGTAGGTATGCTTCAAGGTATGGTGGGTATATATGCTTCAATGTATCGAAGGTATGTATGCTTCAAGGTATGGAAGGTATATATGCTTCAAGGTATGGAGGGTATATTTGCTTCTAGGTATCGAGGGGATGTATGCTTTTAATATCCAGTGTCCATATAACTCCAAGTACCAACTGTAAGTATGCTTCTAGGTATCGAGCATGTGTATACTTTTATGCATACAATGTCTATACACTTCCATGTATCAAGTGTGCTCACGCTGCAGCGTATCGAACGTATCTTTCATGTACGGAGCATATGCCTGCCTTCATATATTCAATTTATGCATGTTTTCATGTATGTGGCTGGATGTTAATATATTCCCATGCAGTAACAAATATTAAAACTTTTTAATTAATCAGCAAAATGAAAAAGAAAATGTTGCTTCATATCACCCTGTGAAGAAACCTTCAAATTTTTACTAATACTTCTAGTAGAACAGGGTGCGCCAGAGAAACTTACTTATTTGAAAAAACTCCCGAGCGGCGAGTTGGGTGGGTAGAGGGGAGACAGGTGGTGCTACTGGAGGGGGAAGCCCCCAAGTTTGTTTCTCCCTCTAGTCAGGTGTCACCATGCTCTGGTCTAAAGAACAGCTGACCTTCGACGTCCAGAGCTTCTTTTCTAACGGTCGCTCTCTTCTTGCAATGCAACTTGCCTTCCACGCTTGTTTTGAAATTTCTCCTCACAGACCCATTCCTGGCCGCAATTCGATTCTGTCGTGGGTTAACTCATTTCGGAATTGTCACTAAACCCAAAAATTGACATCAACGGACCACTAGAACTTCGGAAAATGCCGAAAGAGAGGGGCAGTAAGTTCTGCGTTCGGCTCGTAAACACGCAACAACTCTGGGAATTTATGACACCACTCTTCGTCGAATTCTCCATCAAGAATTTCAATTTCATCCCTATAAATTGGCTGTTGTGCAAGAGTTAACTGAATGCGATTTTATTACCCGTCAAAATGCTTGCTTGACAACCAGGCTGAAGACGCGTTCGTTTCTTTCAGTAATGAGGCTCACTTTGAAATGCCTGGTTTATGTCGATCGACCAAGGACCATAGCTCACCTCAAGAATAACATTCGCGACGCCATTGCCAACATACAGATTGATATGCTGCAAAGAGTGGACACGAACTTCAAAAATCGACTTAATTAGTGTATGCGCAATGGGGATCGCCATTTAACCAATGTCATTTACAAAACTGTATGAAAAAAAAAAATTGGAATATTGTGTTCTCAAATGTTTTTATTGACCTTTCAAATAAGTAAGTTTTTCTGGCGCACCCTGTATTAACGAAACAAACTTTGTATAAAAATAAATTCATGAATAATGGAACAATGATTAAAATAGAAATGTTTTGCTTAATTCTTCCTATTAGATACTAAATTCCAACTTCATTAAATGTTTTTTGGTAGATTGTAATAACAGATGTGTAAGAAATAAGAATTAAAAAGTAATTATTTCTTAATAAAGGCGTAAAGAAAAAGAATGAATCATATTCAATGGAATCTAAATAATCAAGTTTAATAACATGTAAAAAAATAAGAATATTTTAAAGTCCTTGGGAGGCATGGTAAGAAATAGTAAAATCAATATTTTTATAATATTGTGTCGCATTATCAAAGCATCATTGCTATCAGCTGACCTTTTGTAAGAATGAATTCATCCATTTGGTAAAAGTCTTCTTTTGAATGTGAAGGCGCTCCTCTTGCAGAGCTTTGATTCGGCCCGTTTCGAATTTAATGGCATCTTCCCGTTGAGACATCTCTCCAGAAATAGCTCCTCCTTCACATTACCCTGCGCAGAAGAAGAAAAATTCTCAATTAGTGATCTAAGAAATATTTTATACATGATACTCTTTACTGTTAATGATGCCCAATGAAAGGATACTATCAATATGCTCTTACATAATCACAGGCTTATTCAAAGAAAATATATTCAAATGATTTTAAAAAAAAAGACTGAGGTTTTAATTAACAAAATTTAAATTTCACAGAGAAGTAATAATGCTTCCTAATCATCGTCAATAAATTATTTGCAAGCATCAAAATTCAACATATTCAATACAAGATACCAGGGTGAGATTTTAGTTAATAAATATTAAATTGTATAATAAAAGAATTAAGTTTCCCAGTCATCATTAAATTATATTACAAGCATCAAAATTCGACAACATATTCAATACAAGGTACTATGGAGACCAAGCTTCGCTCGGTATTCCCCCCCCAAAAAAAAATTTAAAATAAAATTCTATCCTATGGCTCGTTTAAAGTTATAAACGAAATCTAACTGAAATGCAAACGTGGGATCCAACATGAGAAAAATGCATGGAAGCCTGAAGTCTTAACCACTACTCCGTGAGTGTGTGCGTATATGTAAAATAGCGTTTCTTCAGGAAAGACATCTATATAGATAAACTCAGAAAGCAAAACTTATCCAAATTTTAAAAAAATGATCAAAATCGTTTGAGCTATTTCCGAGACACACAAAATATTATATATCAAACGGGAGGAAGAGCACACACGGCACAGAACGACACAGAGAGGAATGAGGGAAAACCCGTGAACATTTTGTCCCTGGTCTTAAATAACATGAGACACTGATAGGGGAAATACTTTGTCACAAAGCTAATACAATTATAATTAATCAGGGATTTTCTCTGCACGCTCCCGTACCAGGAAAGGAAAACAGAGGAATCTTTTTTATGGAATTTGTCAAGTCAGCGGTATTTTACAGCTTCACTCGGAAAGTGAGAACTTATACTTTTAGTCGATTCAAGGATTTACAAAGCTTCTGTTGAATTCATTAGATAGACAAAGTGGAATGAGATCAGGAAATAAGAGAAAATTTTAGAATGACTTTGATATTAGCTAAATTGAGCTAAAAATTAGGAAATTAATGACGTTCAAATTAAATTTTAAAATATCATTACACACACACAAGAATAGCTCATTTAAAATTATATTACTTAGAGTTAAATATGAGAAGAGAAATTGCATTTGTTAAATAAATAGACAGATATCAAGATTAGCTGCAATTTTGTTTTAAATAATATTGTGGACTTATACTTTATCATTATTCCAATATTTTCTCAAGACTTAGTAAGTCAAACGCATGTTTTTATCAATTTCAATTTTAGAAATGTTCGTCCAAAAAAAAAAAAATAATACACCAATGAGGGTGTTTGAAGCACTTCGGATAACGGTAAAACCAGTCCTGTTATTAGTAAATAAAAAACATTACTATCTTCTTAAACATTTAAACACACACACACAAAAGCGCATACGCACATGAATCGTTTGGTATTAAATAAACGTGATTCGGATTTTATCTTTAAGAAATGACTCTTAAACAATTCTAATGCCTACTTCTAAGCGACAAATCTATTATGGCAAATTTTTATTGCAACCATTTGCTTTAACTAATTCCTCTCTATAAATATGGACAAAACTAAGTTAAAAATATGGAATCTCTGTACATTGCTTGAAGTGTAGCCCATTTTTCACTTTCTGATAATTGGTGAGTAACAATGTCTATGTGCCTATATAACTATAACACTGAATTACAATTCCACCTGGAATATTGTTATATCTACCCTCTCACAAATACGTAACTCCATTTAAAATTAATTGAATTTCAAAATTATTTTCAAGGTAACTGCTTGCAAACATTTTTTCAGTTGAGAATACCAACAAATTCTCATTTATAATAAAATGCAGATAAATTTACTTTTGTAAAGTGCATAGTTCATTTTACAATTCAATTTTTTTATGGCATTGTGAAATGAAAGCCTTATTAGAATCTTAGTCTTATCTGAAGGTAAGTAACTGGGATTACAGTCAAAATCATGAATAATCAAACCATTAATCGGAAGAAGAAAAACCATGAAATTAATACAACATATTACATATATATTTATAAAGATGTAAGAATTCAAAAAAATATAATTTCTTTTATCTTCATAGAAATGAATTAACATGAAAAATTAAAGAAAAGAGAATTCCGATCAAGATAGAATATACAGTATTTATTTACAAGTGGAGTTGTTATTGTAATACTTTATTGAAAACAAGCAGCGACAACAACAACAAAAAAAAAAGGCCACGAGTTAAATTTCTTTGTAAGCAGTACTCCACTCGACCAAAAAGAAAAAGAAAGTAAAATAAATCTTTACTGCATTCCAGAACACTGAAATATTCTCATGAATTATTCTACTGATTTCATTATTAATAAACAAGCGCAACTATGTAATATAGATATAAAAACTTGATAGCCAGAACTATTACAATTAAAAGAGATTATGCTCTTAGAATACTCAGTATGTTTTCTTCCACGTCGAATGAATATAAAATCGATTATGCAAACATAGAATACTGCATTCACTCCTGAAAATCATTAGCTGAGGTGTCAATCTCGTGATCTGACCACAATTGAAAATTACGAATTCTGTCTTAAAAAGACACTTGTATTTTCAAAATAAGCATTACCTAACGAAATGAAACCAAGTTTAAAAAATAATTAATAGGCGCACATAAAAAATAAAAATAAAAAATTTCCCACTATAATTTCTTTTCAGATCCTTCTCGCATTGATCTCATTAGAGCGCCCATCAAAAGAAGGATAAGTTATTTAGTTTTTCCGTTCACAGTTTGGAAATCAAACAGACAACAAAGCAACTTGTGAAACAAAATGTGACCCATTTTCCTGCTACATAAAACACTTCCACGAAATAGCCATCGGTCTAACAAAGCTGCCAACAAATGGTTTGATGCACATGAGAGACTCATCCGTCTGTCCACTCCATTCTTCGGACGAAATGTTTGGCAGGTCACTGGAGGAATATTTAGCTGAGACATTAGAAAATCACGCTGCTTATCGGATTGAACCAGTTGGTGAACAAAAGAAGCTGTAAATGACAACTGTTCTTAAGCCTGTATGGTTGGCTGGTTAGGAGTATTTCATCTGCAACTGGAAATAAGCTTCACAGTTTTCAAACAAAAACCAGTTAATCTGGCTAGAAGCATCTGAAGTCCACTGGCTTCTCTTCAAAATTATATATATATATTATATATATATATAATATTTTACAATGTTAATTGTATTTTACTATTATTAATCTGCTTGTATTGTATACAAGGGGGAAAAATATTATAGTAGTTTAAAAAAAGGAAATTATGCATCCTAATTTTCTAATGAATTTTAATTCTGGATTCTCTATGGCTCGGAATTCTCAGACTGCTGCCTCCCCTCTCCCCAATTGTAATTCTGTGAACATTATAACTGAAAAACACTTTGGTTGATATGAAATCCTCACAGCGAATTAGTAAATACCTATCATTTTTTGAAAATTGATAGATATTTATTACGATCGATTTTGATCGTATTTCTAATCAAAATATCAAATTTTGAAACAAGTTTGTCAAATGATAGATAGCTTATCGGTCTGCACTTTCACATGCACGTAAACTGTACAGAAAAAGGCAAATGTAATCTGGATATCAATTAATAAAAAAACTTATTTAAATTTACGTGAAGAAATTTATTTGTTGCTTGGCGAATTTTAAAAAAGAATTCTAAATAAGGCAAATATAATGCTAAATTGTCTTCATGAATTGCGTTAAATGAAATCTGTTTTAGCGTCAAATACAAATATTGTTTGTTTGTTTTTAAATATAGTTACACCCACACACACCTCCAGATGTATGCCTGACAAACAGCTCTTAGGGACGCTACTACAGGTAAATAACTTTTACATATTCAGTTATTCAACTTTTCAGAACGAGGTTTCAACGGGATTAGAAATTAAAACTCGTGTTATATTCAGTGCAGTTTGACAAAAGGCATAGGAAAAAGTTAAAAAAAAAAACTTCCTAATATTCCCAGCGAACACAGATTTTTATTTAAAATATTCAATATCTGTCTAGTCAAGAGGCAGACAGATGTTGGATGTATTAAATAAAATTCTGTATTCGTTGGGGGATCTTAAGGAGGTGTTCCCCCCTCCTTTCTGATGTTTTTGTTAAACGCTGGAAATTCGATTTAACATCGAATATGACAACGATAGGAAAAGTTCTTGACTGAAAGATTTTTGTGATAGATCTTGAGTAGCGATTGATGCTATGTAATGTATTGTAAAACTTTCTTCTTTTAAAAAATCATGTGATTATTTCTTATATATTTTGAGCTCTTGTAAATATTTTCCGTTACGTGTTCGTCTTTAATGCATGTTCGTCACAGTATATACTTGTGGTTTTGTGTGAAAAAAAATGTTTATTCTGAAATTTCTTAAACGCGTTATTCACTGAGCATTAGAAAAAGAAATTCAAAAAAGTAATTAGTAAAAGAACGAATATACACGGTGTGAATGAACTGAAATTGTTTCTAGAGTTAATATATTAAGTTTTTTAACGATAGATTTTCATTATTTATGGCATTAAAAAAGCCGTTATTCAACTTTATACCGTAGTTGAATTCCCCTCATGCATCCCATTTCAATAAGTTACACAGGCGTCGAGACGACTTAAGAAACAAAGATTCGATAATGTAAGAGATAGAGTCGGCAAGCATTTACGGGATTCTATTTTTATCACTTATGAGACAATTTCCTATAGGACTTTAAAAAAAGAGACTAGTTTCTCCTTTATTGCAAAAAAAAAAAAAAAAAAAAAGGTTAAGAAAAATTCTCCCAAACATAATAATTTTCAGCAAGCTCAATCATTTTAATCTATTAACAATCAAAATGAAAAACATAATAGGGCGTATAACTGCTAAAAAGAAAAGTAAAATTAATTCAACAAAATAACTGTAAGAGGAAGGACTAGAGGGAAAGGGAAAGTCAAAGGAAAGAGTAAAAAATCTCGAAAAGAATCTCATGTTATTGCATGGCAGAAATTAATTTACGATGAAAATAAGATCTGCAAAATTTAAAACAGCAACAATAAACGAACAAGGGTGGTCTCCTCAAAATATTCATTTATACGTTTTAATAAACTTGCCATGCCAGGGACCGCCTTGCGTGATATTGGCGTTAAAGAATTACGAAATATTAACTTTTGGTATGAATGTGGTATTTTTATTGAATTTATCATCTATCTATCTATGTCTTTTTTTAACGATTAATTCCTGGCAGGTAGTTAATAGTATTCAAAAATCGAATTTGCGCTTTAGAAAAAAATTTCCCATGGAATGAAACAAAAATTTGACAGGAAACTACAACTGAAGGATTTGCGTCAAAAAGAATATAGCTCCAATAAGAGGAATTTGGAGTTACATGTACTATCACGTGGTAAAACAAAAATATTTGTTTTGGGGCAGATATATATAGCACTAATCGTAGTGATGGAGCTGTTTTTCTCAGTAGTTTGTTGCAATATAGAGGTAGCTCTTGGTGCTACCTCCTTTTTGCTGCAAACGCTACAATTGTAACCACAAAATCCCATACTTAATATGATATATCTTCCTCGTATTTTAGTTATCGCATTACGAGTTTAGATATGTTGATATGAAAGTACAGATCAACAGATAGTCAATAACTCATTTTATTGGCTTAAAATTTAATCTGTGTCTACATTACAGATGTTAAATATATGTATCAAATTTTATTTACGTATATTTCCTTGTTTTGTAGTTATCGTATTTACGCACACAGCTGGACTGACAGACTTCATCCAAAAATGTGCTTAAAATTTGATAGAAATCTATCAATTTGATGCAAAGACCGTATCTCAAATTTCATCTGTCTAACAAAGCATTTTTGAGTATTCTTTGTAACAGACAAGCAGACAAATGGACAATTTTTCCAAAAAATACATTTTTCGAATTCGGGGTGATCGAAACGCAGAGATTCGTCAAGATCTCGAATTTCAGTTTTTTAACGATTACTCTTTTACTTTATCTCTACTACGTATAAAAGAAAGAGAGAGGGGGGAAAGCAAATACATTTTTTCCTGACGGCAAATTTTATGTATTTTAGCCCAACGCGAGCTTAATAATTTCAAAGATTATGTGAAAAACTCGAGTTCAAAAAAAAAGAAGAAAAAATTGATATTTAAAAAGATTTTTTTTAAATAAACATTACTATATATGTTAAATCAGAGCGAATAATACACGATTAGAAAGAACTACTTTTCAGGCTCTAATCATTATGTCAAAGGTCATAAAAAAACGGATCAATAATTTATTTTACGGTAATCATAAAAAATGACGCAATTTTATTTATAGAAAAAGACGGCGGACGCTCGCATTTTATTAATTATTCAGTAGCATTCAATGATAGTCAATATCAAAAAATTTCAACTTCCGCATTCTAACACGATGTTCGAAGAAAAATTAAGAACTGAAAACGAGCTCTCAAACAGCAAAATCTGGTTCTCGATCACATGCACTTGAAAATGTTGAATCAATTCCTTTAAGAGAGCTTTTCATCGCATTTTTTATTGATAAGATTCGGCTCAAGATTAAAAGGAAAACACCCAGTCAGCCAACTTGCTAGTTAACTGAACGAGAGAAATATCAAAGGTCAACAGAATGATTTCCTTTTCAATTGACTCAAGATTTCATTCGCTGACCGAATGAAAGAAATCAATTACTGAGAGTCAGAAATTGAGGAAAATCATTCCATTTCAAATTCAATGATAAAGGATACTTGATGTAAAAACATCTTATTGTTTTATTTTTTTAATTAACAAAAGTGAATATTTTTATTAATATATTAAACTTTATAAAATATTCTATATTAACTTTTAATTGTATAATATTCACTATCCATGTAAAAAAATGCGTTGTATTTAACAAAGCGATTTTAACAAAGTAATGCAACACAATGGATTTAATAATCAATCATATTAAACAAGAAAATATTAATATATTTCTTTTTATTAAATTAGTTAATTTTTTATTGCATAGAATATTTTCACAGTTCTTCCACAAAAGTTTTATTCGTTCTCTCAGGAAAGGGAATAATCGTTTCAGTTTGCTGATAACCAAAAGGAAAATACTGCAGATTCTATTAATTAAACAAATAAAAGAGAAATTTTCCTCCAATTTTTTATGAAGTATTTTTTTTACTGCATTTATTTTTTATGTATTTATTTATTTATTTAGTTATAAAGCAATGTAGCTACGTTCTTACCTATACAAATTTCAACTTTTTATTCAAATAAATTATCTCTATATTTGTCATAAAAATTCTCAAAAGAAAAGTTAGTTCTGATTAATCTTTACTGATTTTTATTATTTTATTGATTTAATTAAATAAGGAATTTAATCGTGGACAATACAGCGATTAAATTCTTTATTACATTCACAAACGATTCACAGATGATTTTATTGAAAGTAAATCAAAATAATATTGAAAACCATGTATTTAAAACAATAAAAGAGAAAAAAAATTCCAATGAATTAAATTTTAAACCTGAAAAGATGTGATATCGTAAAGACGTAATCAATGCCTAAGAAAAAAGATAGTCATAGTAATAAAAATAATAGAAAAAATAATTTTAAAATAATTATCAACTTTATTTATTTCTATTTATTATTCACATATTATATTATAAGCTGCAAAATGTAAAAGTATTAAGTCCTATTACAACAGTAACAAAAATGTTGCATAAAGAATGTATTGGAATTCTATAGATAATATGATAATGTTTCTTTTTTATTCTCTTTCCAATGGAATGGAATGAAACCTCTCTTTTTCACACTGAATAATAAGTATTATTAAACATTTAAAAGAAAAATTAGATAAATAGGACAGACACTGATCGGACAGAAAGTTGACATTCATATTTCTTTCTTGCTATTGGTGATTATAAACTACGACAGCTCAGACATGGTAATGTATACGCAAAAGAAAGAAGAGCTAAATGATGAGATACTGTAGATGAAAGCAATTGAACAGAAGACTAGTCACTTTCAGAAGAAATTTTTGGCGGGAGCGAGGGTCACGATGACCCATGAGCAAGAGTGAGTCAAGGTGCTCTTTCACTCCAGACAGGTCTGGCGAAAGACAGGGAGTAAAATCAAAACCAGCGTTTCTGGACCTGAGCCGTTCCACGCACGCACTTTGCAGATGTTCTACCAAATTTCTTTTTAAAATATTCTTGACGCAATAACTCCTTAGGACAATTTCGGCTTTGGATTAGGAAAGGGTTAAGTTCTTATTAAACCATATCACCATACTGAATATGATGATGGACCAAACGTTTTCAAACTAGCACGAAAAGCCAAACAGTGTTACGATATCTTCACGATATTGGCTGACAGTCAGAATGTCGAACAACATTATGGAAACATTGGATGATACATTGTGCTAATAGGGAATATATGAAAAAGCAAGTTAAACTAATCTCTGTTAAATGTTGAAATATAATTCCTGAAAGTAAATGTTTTTATGTTTGCTTGTTTGTGTGATGGTAAAATATGGCCCTTGTGCCATATTTTGCCATGCTGCGCCAAACAAATGGTAAAACGTGGTAGAAGTAGATTTATTAGAACTGTTTTCACTGAAAGTACATTAAATTGTTTGCTGTTTCAAAACATCTGATCTAATATCTGGCCCAAAGTTACGAAGTGTTCTCCATACAGACTTCGTAAATGTCTAAAGAGGGTAATTTATCTAACTTAATGAAATCTGACTACATATTAATGCTGTGAAAAGAATTGAACCATTCGCCAAATTCAGTTCGTTACTTTAAAGTATATAACATAGCTTGAAAATTAATTCAATGATTAATAAAAGGGAGGGGAATGAAACAATTTTAAAGATATGCAAATTAATTCAATAATATCTGGTAATCTTATTAAATAACAACGTACAAAGAACTAACCTTCACAATGGTCTAAAGACCACACTGCTGAGGTTTGAATTAGTAAGTTTGGTACAGTGAGAAAATATAAACGTACAGATAGGACTTTTTTGTTGTTGTTGTTAAATTTTATTTTTAACCTTAATGAATTTAAAATTCTGATAAACAATGATGTTATTCAGTGTTAGTTTTTGAAAATACTGCAACACAAAAATAAATATTACAACATTTCAAAATCTTTGGGGAAAAGTTTTCCACTAACTTTTCACAGTAAATTCAGTTTAATTCTTACACGTTTTTTTATTGTCTCGTATACGTAGCATTAAGAAAGTATGTAATCACCAAATTATTCGAATTCGAGATTTTGAAGAATCTCTGCATTTTCGATCTCCCCGAGTTCAAAAAACACATTTTTGGAAAATAACCGTCCGTCTACCTGTACAAAGGTAACTCAAAAACGATTTGAGATAGACAGATGAAATTTGATGTGCAGTTTTTGCATCAAATCTGCAGATATCTATCAAATTTTGACTAAAATATCATCAGAGGAAATAGATCCGCCCAGCTGTTCGAATGTGCTAACTAGATAGGTCTATACTCTATGTAGATCTGTACTTTCAGAAATGTCGAAACACAATAATTCAAAAACGCAATGACTTAAAAATATCAAATTTGGTACGGGATTTTTATGACTACGAGTGCGGTTTTGTGTCAAATCTCTTGATAAGTTGAGTAAACGGATCTAAAACACAAATTTGATATTTAGATACTATTAACGGATGCCAAGGATTAGTTGCCAAATAACTCGCCATAGATTTTCAAGACAGATTCAATGAAAATGCTAAATTCAAGTAAAAGTAATTTCTTAAAACGTTATGGTACGCCAATGCCATGTAAGGTTTTCTCTGGTATGACAAATTTATTTGAGAGTACGCGAGAAAGTTTTGGGGAGATTATTCTCGCTGGTTTATTCTAATAATCTTTTTTAAGAAATTTCAAAAATAACTAGTAAATAAAATAAAGTTTATTTGAGAGTACACGAGAAAGTTTTAGGGAGATTATTCTCGCGGGTTTATTTTAATAATTTTTTTAAAGAAATTTAAACTCAATTTCTCCCAATACTTTTTTGTGACGATAGTTATTATAATGATAGCAAGCTTCATAAACATTATATGAGTACAAAGGAAAGATAGTCATTTGCTATCCATAAAAAGATAGGATAGTTGAGATTCAATAATACTTAAATTAGAAGCAGCATTTTTACCAAAATAAATCAATTATTTGTAATATTACTATCTATAAATGTTCCCTTATACAATTTCCTACCGCAAAAGAACGAAGAAACAAACATTGATAGTTATAAGATAAGACGCACTAAAATAAATTAAATTTTCTAGTACTTAACTCTTTTTTTTTTTCCCCTCCTCCCAGTCAATGTTAGTCAAGGTAAACGCAGACAATAACCATACTGCCTTTCTTTTCTTCACCTGCACAATTTTCAACCGGAAATATCGTAAAAGTTAACGGCTATTCTGTCTAGCGTACTCTAAACCAGTTTCAAAAGAGAAACAACAAAATTTCGTAGTAATGTTAAACAAACGGTTATTCCTAAATCCCTCTCAAGCTCTTGCGTTTCCTATTTAATTTAGTTTCCTCCCAGACTATCCCCTTTCCACTCCAACTTTTTTTCAACCGTTTCAAACCAGTTTTAATGCAAAAAAATAAAGTCAAAAGAACAAAGTAGTTGTTCTAGGATCAGAATAAGAGTCGTTCGAACCAAATATAAATAGTTCTATTTTTCATGACTGGCTGTGCGTCATGGTTGTTTGTCTTTACTTCAGAATTTAAGAGAACTAAATAATTCTAAAAAATATATATAAAAAAAATCACTGATAATAAAGGAAAAGGGCAAAGCAGTAGGTAAATAACTTTTATTTACTGAAAGAAAAACAAGAATATAAAGAAAATTAAAGGAGATTCAAACCTCCAATTTAGAATAACGCAAATAACAATTTTATTTATATTTGATTCGTTTATCTTTTTAAAATTTACTGTTTTCAAAACAGCGATAACTAGCAAGCACACACACATACAAAATGCATTTAGTACCACCAACAACGCGTGCGAATGTAAGCATTATTACTAAAGCAAAACATTGGTATAAAAATATAATTTTTTAAAACTTTACAGTAAATATTTTACAGCTATAGTTTTACCGATATTTATAATTTTTAAAAAGTGTTATTAAAAAGGCCTTAAAATACTTAAATACTTTTTTTATATTAAATTTGTTATAGCAAAAACTTTTCAGCTACAGGTTTACACTAAAGTATTTATTTTTTTTTAAAAGACTTCTTATGAATAGGTTATAATCTGTTCATTAGAATCAAGTATTTTTGAATATTGAAAAACCATTTTTGAATATAAATACAATTTCGATTTGTACTTAAATAGCTCGGTTTTAAAAGTTCAAATTAAATATTAAATACTTTTAAATTAAATGTTATATTATTTTAAAAGTTCAAAAATTCAAAATATTCCTGTCAATTTAATTTTTTAATTTTTCCATTACTTTTTCTTTATTAACTTACATAAATATATTTCTTCGGAAACATTTTATAAAGCTATTTTAGTTGAATAAAAACATATTATTTAAACTTCATGAATAAAATTTCTTTCCGTTCATTTTTACATGGCTCAAAATTCGCGGTCCTTTTTATCTATTGTGTTATTTGTTCATTAATAAATCTGCCCATTATTAACGAACATCTACGATCTAAGGAGTAACAACATGCCACATTAGATAGTTCTAGTAACAACAGCCTGTAATGGCGAGCGTTTTAAAAGATATTATCATCAAACAAGTCGCAATTTATAAATAGTGCGCATGGCTATACATAGGTTCATGTTAAAAATGTGTATATAGGGACTAATTGTGGTAAAGGGATCGAATATAGAGTTTGAAAAAAAAATCAATAAAATTGATGAAACTCAGATTCAAGATAAACAGCAAAATCAAGACAATTGCGGAAGTCCATTAATGGGATAGCGCAGTCTAGTAAACTGTTTAACTTCAAGAATGGAATCAGAATACGTTCATGTGATACGCAAATAAAGTGTGCCTAGACGAGAGTTTTTTTTTTTTTCTTTCTAATAATTATTATGCGAGAATATGATGTTGTTTTGGCAACGGGTTTTGAATAATCGAAGCGCAAAATCGCGTAGGTAACGAATACAGTATAAATGACAATATTCCTAAACCTCGCTTAACATGTTACGCGCCACGCCTGTTCTTAGGGACCGGCAACAGATTTTTCGTTTTTCTATCGTGACGCGTGTACCGGTCCTTGCATATTTGTAAGACTGAATATTTAAAATTTGCGATATCGATTTTTGTTTGGTCAATGATTCAAGGATTAGAATAGAATACTAATAAACATTTTACTCTGGCCTGCCTGACGGTTTACTGTGGGTTAAGCGGAAAGGCGCAAAAATTCGCCATGGCGCTTAACGTGTTAATCGCATACATTTTTTTACCAGCTTTTACCACCAGTATTACATTATTATTATGTATGAAAGCAGATACATTTTTAAAAGGCTCACCTGCTATTACCAGTATTGCTTTATTATTATGTATGCTTCTTTGACAACAAATGCGTTTTTTAAAGTTTGACATAGAACTATAAGATAATAGTTATTCTTTTCATAGAATGCAATTTATTTTTCAGCGGAAATTAAATAATTCAATTTTTATAATATGCTGAAAAAAAAATTCACTTATGTTTAATAACAGCTTTAATTAAAAAAATTAATCAAAATTTTTAAATTAAAAATTTTTTTTTTCAGCTTAGAAAACAAAGCAATAGTTATATCAAATTATAATGAAAAATGCAAATAAAATATAAGAATATTCCATTACTCTATTATTTTCAATATCAATGAATGATATTTTTCAAAGCCTGGTATATTCAATATGTTCTCTTAAAAATAATAACTATAGAGCAACATTGATATTTTTCATAAGACATTGATTACTTTTCGTTTTCCATACAGATAAACAAAATTAAAATTAATTAAACTCCTGTTGTAAAAATTTCCATATTTTTTTTCTTACTCTCGTTTCCAAAGCAATAAATTCAACAAGCATATGATGATGCCTAAAATTATTTTTACCATATGCTTGGAGCAGGTGTGGTCAGGTGTGGCTCTTGCGCCAATAAACCACACACACAACCAACCAGCCTAAAATTACATTGCGAAGATGAAATAATTCAATTATATATAAAGAAATAAAGTGGAAACCACAAAGCCATCGTCTACATTTGAAACAGACATGACTGAAGAGAAAATATTCAAATCATCCCATCACAGACAGGTAAAAATCAAAACAAATGACGGAAAACATCTAAGACATAAAGAATGTTATCACAATTCACAAAGTGATAATTCTTTTTTTTTTTCGGACTTTTTATATCTTTTCAAGACGACTACAAATACGAAATTGACAGCTAGATAGCGAAAATAACACAGCAAATAAAAGGGAAAATATTTAATTAGATGATAAGAAAGTTACATCAGCAAGCATCATTGGGTAAGGTAAAAATAGTGTCATTCGGTAAGAGAGCAAGAGGGGAAAATATTCATTAGTGAATAATCCAACAATCTTCTGGGAAATGATTTGATATGGTTCATTAATTCTTTGAGTAAACTTTGAGATCTTCATTAGTTCAAGTGGAATTAAGAGATAAGAAACAAAAGAGGATGTAGAGATTATACACATATACAGAGTAACGTTGTTTATATGCCTTCATCTTTCATGTTTTCCTTTTTTTGTTGTTGTTGTTGTTGTTGTTGTTGCCGATGATGATGATGATTATGTGACTGTCATAAAGGCCTTATCACACGGTGAAATTTCATCAGCACTTTTCCGTTTCTACCCTCAAATACAGGTCAAGCAAGTTTCATAAGCGACAACTTTTTCTAACCAGCTCAAAAATGTCGTCGGAAATATGGTCCGCAAACGAATGATGCGAAACTTTAAAGTGACGTCGCTTTCGTTGTCGTTTGCTGACGGAAAGTGCCGAAGATATTTTGCCGTGTCATAAGGCCTTAAGAGTTACTATTTGGGAACACTGTGCCAAACAAAGCAAGTGGAGAAAAGTAGTTAGCTAACATCATAAAAACTGAAAAGTATTTGATGCAAAAATAATAATAATAATAAATAACAATGAAATGAAATCTACGATCACAAATTTCAAGCTATCATGTGACAGCATTATCATTTTTAAGTCAATATTTCTTTTAATGAATTAAAGTCCTTAACCAGTTTAAACCGGTTTGAAACAATCACGAGACTTCGATATATTTAAAGATTTAAAAGTTTGGAAGTAGATGGCAATTAGAAGAGAATTTAGATTTCAAAGTTCGCGTTATTCCATCTCCAGAGAAAGGTAGGCGTATTTACAAGCAGCGCGGCCAAGCAAAAGTGACAGTTTTGTTTTTTAAGTTTAGTTACATTAACGCCCGTTTAAAGCAACACGGGGGCTATTTTGGGACGGACCACGTAATTTTGAACCAAGATCAGGCAGAAGTGATGGAAAAAGGTATAAATTAATTTTCACCCGTTTTTTATACCAAATTTTGATCGATAAAATTTTGTTTACAGAGCTGATATATTATAAAGATTCTCATAGGGGATTACTGAACATGTGACTCTCAAAGAAGAGGACACACAGGGCTTTTTTAATAAAATTGTTTGTTTAAGTCTGCAACTTATATCAATCTCTCTCACCGTGGGAATCGCTGACTAAAGAACTTTATAAAGCGTTTCTTGAATCAATTAAGTAGATATAACGTGGAATCGGATCAGGAAATAAGAGAATATTTTACAATGACTTTGATACGGGCTATATTAAGATACAACTTCAGGAATTAATATAGGTTTTAATTAAATGTTAAAATATCATTACTTACACACACACACACACACTATATTATATTATATATATACACACTAGCTATTATCCGCGACTTCGTTCACGGGGAAATTTTGATTTATATGTATGAGAACTGACGGTCTGATCAGCAGTCGCCAGTGACTGTCTCCAGTGTCGTCTGCGAGCAAAATGACAACGCTGCCCATGACCGCCTGGTTGCCCTACAGGCTGGGGTTTAACGCCTATTTACTGTCTCGCCCCATGCTATTTATTAACTGGCACTGGTATAAAAGAATTCATCGGTCGCTGTTTTTGGTTTGTTAATGATTAGGTCATTGTGAATGCAACATCTTCGGACAAAGCGTTCTTGTATTTACCCCAAACCAAGAGGGGGGTTGATAGTTCGCAAGTGCTCACTAAAATTGCAAACATATCTTCTAGCTACTTTCATAGCCAAAGCTTTATTAATTCTCTTCGAAAGATTAGATTTGCGTTTTCTGGGCATTTCAAAAAACTATCAAGTAATGGCAAATAAAAATTAAAAATAACTTAAAAACAACACATTTTAAAGTATACACGAAGCATATACGAAAATTATATAACTAACATAAATTACAATTTAATAACAAAAACGCACAACTAACCTAAATAAAAAATATTATTTATATTGTATACTCGAAGGAAAACAAAACAACAAATTATGTCCGAGTTTCTTTAAAATCAAGTCAAGTCTATTTTATTATTATTCTCTATTTATAGAGATTGAGATACCTACAACAGTATAATACACATAATTTTTAAACTTTTAATTTAAATGAAAACACAGTTGTCAACAATCACGCGTGCACAACGCCAGTTGAGGGTAACGCAATGTAGATTAGAATTTTTTTTATTTCCTTTATTCTATTTTCTTTAAATTTAAAAGTACTTCAGAATGAATCCGAAAGCTCCCCCTGTTTTTCCCCTTCTTTCGGTTGCTTGGGGTTATTTGACTCGGTCTAGTTTACTGACAAAGTATTGGTAAACTGTACAAACATCAAAGCACCCCAGGAAACCGCAAGAGGTTCAAGGGGAGAACGTCGGCCCTGTGGGTCCCACGACGCGCAGTTTCACCGATTTGGTCATAAATCAGACCTTCCACCCACTGGGGGACCACACTCCCCCACAGCCAGGAGGATGCGTTTCCCCTTTCGCCCCCTCTTGGTCTCTTTGATGACCCGTCTACTTACCAACAAAATGTCGGTAAGTCGACGGGTTATCAAAGGGACCAGAAAACCGCAATAGCTGTCAACGGGTGGCACGTGGCTCGTCTGCAGACGGGGTATAGGCCGTGGGACCCCGACTTCTGAAGAATCACGGATCGTTGGAACACGGCTTAACTTACATTTTCCACCCACCCACTCGTAGGGGGGAGAGGTACAGCCAAAAAATATGGTGGTTGGATCACGCCCCCCTGGTGGGTACACAAATAGGTGTGGGGGGGGGATCTAGCTCCTACCATTGATAACGGGACGTACTTCTTTCGTGATGGGTTGAACCGTGGTCTGAGATGACCCTTAGGACTCAACCTATTTCCCGCCAATGTTGATGTTAAGTGGTCTGGACATTCAGTTTTCTTTAGCCGTGTGTGTTTCGAAAAATACGATATAAAAAGGATGATATAATGGTGATGATCCTTTTTAACATCCTACCACCCCTTTTTCAATTAAATAAACGCCTCTTGACACATGCACAAAGACTCCGTGAATGAAGAATAATTAGTTCCTCGGGCTTTAAATTTACTACTGATCTGCACCACGATTCATCTAGTTTCTTAAAAAATATTATACAGAAGTAATACTAAATTGGGTTAAAGGAATATAAGAATGACTCAGATACATGATTCATTTCTAAGGAAGCGAAAAACGGAGCGGAATTTAGAACTTGAGATTTTAAGAACCCATTCCATAGCCTCACTGTAATTAATTTAAATTTTAATTCAATTTTGATGCTTCCATAATTAAAAAAATTAATTAATGCCAAGACAGAGCATTTCTTTGTAAACAGCATTCTCATTAAATAGAAAAATGACTCAAGAGAACTATAAAGAAATGAATTGGACGCAGTTATGCAATCAGGACCCAACTACATTTTTCTTTGAATGTTTCGTAGTTCTAAGCAGTACCATAGAATCAGCAATCTGTTGCGTAAAAAATGAACTGGTTTCACAAATTGTACAGCAAACTAGTCTTAATACAAACAATTAATTTGGACACAATGCAGCATAATCTTTTACGAAAATGCTTGCATTTCAAAAGGTGCGCATTTGAGTTCGATCCAGACTGCGTAACTACATCCAATTAAAAGTTGTTGATTTAGGTTAAAGCAAAAAAAAAAAAAAAAAAGATTTGACCATGATGTCAAAGAAACATTTTCGGAAGGGAGTTAAAGTAAACAGACCTGAAGAAAATGAAGATAATAGTTATACGTTATGTAATTAAGGAAAGAACTCATTCAAAAGAAATTAAAATGGTTCAGATTTACAAAAGCAGTTAAGAACTAACAAGACTTTTCTAAACAAAAGGATGGTTGTCATACACGTGGCCGAAGATGGAACATGGTCCTTTCTTAGATCTAGGGAACTGCAAGGTCGTCTGCAAGAAATAACGTTGTCGACTTACGTAAAACTGATGAATTTGGAAAATATTGGCTGAAATTTCTTCTGGATAGTTCACGTTTGATATAAATTTTAATTCATTGCATAAAACTTTAAGAACTTAAAGTAAGAATTTGAGATACCATAGAGCATACACGATAAACATAACATTTACTAATTCTTTAATTGCGGGATGGCTTATATACCAATATGTCTTGTTTAGATGTTAAGAACACAAACATATTTCACTGATCGGGCCAGTGAGTTTCTGAGCTATCATGCACACAAATACAATTCTAAAAAAAAATTCCAAAAGTTATTGATGCAGCCTAGTCAAAACTGATGCTCGCGCCGATAATTTTTTGTTGGAATCAACAATCAAAAAAGATTTTCATTCGAAAATTAAAAAGATCTCAAAAGGTAAAGATTCTTCAAAATCAAAAGATTTTTTTAAAAAAATGACTACAATACTTTGTATGTGCACATAACAAGAAAAAGTAAAAACGGGGCATTTCGAAAGGTCAAAAAGAGAAAAAGATAGAAATCTAATTTGATGTCAAAAAAGATAGAAACCTATCTTCATGTCAGAAAAGATAGAAATCTATCTTGATGTTTTACCTTTTGTCGAAACTATAAAACATAAGATATCAGTCATGTCTGATTTCTTATTCCTAACCCATTCGATATCTGGTATTTTTATTTCCGCCTTCAACCACCACTTCACAGTCATAGGCTACGTCTTATCATAAGCAGAATGGAATATTATACCAACATAAAGGTCTTTTCTAACTTCTGCTATTATATAAAATCATTTCTCGATTAATCCACAGAAATGTATCAATTTTAAGATTTTTCAACTTTAAATGTATCAAATTAACATTTAGTTCAAAAAGTACAAGCAAATTTGTATGTATATATATATATATATATATATATATATATATATATATATATATATGATGAAAATTTATTTATACCATGATTTTTCTTAAATTACATTAAAAATGTATTCTAAGACAGAAAACAACGACAACAGCAGACAGAAAACAACTATGCCAAAAAAAAAAAAACACACACACACACACAAAAACAACAAAGGCCGCGGTAGCCTGGTTGGTAGAGCGTCAGTCTCGTAACCGAAAGGTCGTGGGTTCTGTCCTAGTCTTGGCCAAAGACCACCGTGTTGGCTGATGGCAGTTGGGGCACGTTAAATATGTCGAGACTGCTAAGTTCTCCAAGTTCCCATAACAAAACGATACCTCTGGGGGTACTGAATCAGGGATGAGTCGGTCTCTGATTTGGATCTAAATTCCGACTTGCTGATGGATGAATGAGTGTATGAATGAATTCGACCACCCCCTAAAAAGGGTTGTGTAGCGTGTGTGAGCTAGAAGTCGGACTTCTGCCCTCTGGGTGCTTAGGGGTCTTTACCCTCAGAAGCTACTGCGCCCCCTTTCTGTGAAAAACACGGACACGACAACAACAACAACCGACAGAAAACAACTATGCCAAAAAACAAACACAAAAAGATAATATTTACACTAGGAAAATATACAACTTTTTTACCTTATACTTAGAACATTTCATTTGATAATAAAAGTTTTTAAAAAATTCACGAAGTTATGACAAGCATATCAATTGAACAACAACAAAAATAAAGAAAAATAATAAGTTCGCAGGGGGAAAAAAGAATATTAGATGAAAGAACAGAAAAAAATAGGGCAAGCTACTTTAAAAAAAAATAATTGTAACCTATTTTAAAAGTCTTCCTTTCAGTGTTCCATCTAAATGTCTACAAGCCCTTCATCATGAACATTCGAAGTTTGAGTGATGATTGTCGGCGCCATCGCTTAGAAGATGGAACCAATTAAGGTTTTTAATCTCAGTTGTTACATCATAGGACACTCTACCCTGTAATTTCACTTTTCTTGCTAATAACCCTAGTTGGTAATTTTATGATATATGCATAGTCCAACCTCTGATCTATACCTCCAGGCGATAAAGTGACACTAATTTTCCCACAAGTGTCAAAGTTGGAAGGTTGATTAATGAGAACAACAGCTATTAAAAAGAGATTGGCAGAAATAAAAAGGATACGTGTAAGGATTAAAAATGGGGAATCTCTCCCTCCAAAAAAATTAAAATCTAAAACAGAGGCAAATTTCCAAAATCGAAAAAATTTATTCTTCTGAATTTCTAAAAATTTTTTAGATAGTACTTACTCTCAATGTTAAAAAGATGACAAGAATGAAATCACTTTACATGACACAATACTGGCATGGTAAACATAACTGTACATGCCATCTAAAATTCAACACAATATGTTTAAAATCATGCTGAAATAATATAGTACGAACAATAAGTGCAAAATGCGATTAGATTCTATCTAGCTGACAGCATTCAATATATATTATTTGAGAATGAATTCACTTCAATATAAATATAATCTTGTCAGGAATTTGATCTTAAAAGAATCAGCAACAATTTTAGAATTGTGGAGAATTAGGTAGAATTTTCGAAAGATTATAAATTTAAGCAGTTATAGATTAAGAAAGATGTAAACTATGATTCGTTTCAAATAATAAACTAGAAAACTTTAATTTTTAATTGGAATAATTGAACTAATTTCTCTTATTCATATTTGTAATTACTGGTCTCAACCAAGTTGTTCTAGTTCAAATATATAAAAAAATTAGTAATAGTTTTTTGCCTTATAATTTATTTATTTTATTTTGCATTTTGAGATGCAGTATTCCCCTCCCCTGCGTAAACGAAAAGAACTACAAAATATTATTTTTAAAAAAATGACGCAGAATATTCAGCAACTAATGGCAAAAAGAAAATCAAAAACAAATATAAAAACTTTTCAATACACTTTCTATATATCAGTGAACATTACGAACGGAAAGTTTTATCAAACAGAACTATTTAAACTTTTATTCATTCAGAGGGGAGGGGGGAGATCGTAGGTGCGAAAAATGAAAGCACAACCACTATAAATTCTGTAAGAATTTACATTCGTGTTTTAAAAAGTTTTAAACTGCAAAGATGTTTTTAAACCACATCTGTCTTATTATTGAAATAGGATTTATCAACAGCAAATGCATTTTAAAAACATTAAAAAGATCAAACATTTTATTTGTTAAATCAAAGCATTAATACAACCAAGACACAAAACAATCGTTTCATCATACGAAAACGAATTTCGAACAAATGACCGTAACTATTTAAAAAATATATATAAACGCTTTATTAAAAAATCGTTTTTACTATTAAAAAATAAATTAAAGAATGTTAAGGCAACAAACAGAAGAATTTTCTCCTCCAATGATATTGAATTAAGAACAAATAATAATAGTGAATCATTAAAAAATTATTTTATTAAAAATTCGTTTTCAGGATTTAGGAACAAATTAAAGAATGTTAAAGTAACCAAAAAAAAAAAGAATTTTCCCTTCCAATGATAATGAATTGAGAACGAATAATAACGGTGAATTATTAAATAAAATATTTTATTGAAAAGTCATTTTCAGAATTAAGGAACAAATTACAGAAAGTTAAAGCGATAAAATCTAATAAGCCAGCAGATAATGACAATACTAGAACATCATGTTAGTCAAATTCGATAAAAATCAGTGATTTATTTTATCCGCTATTCAAGCGCTGCGAAAAATGTCATCTAATCCTGAAGTATTACTCACCGCACAAATTTCTCAAAGTGAACAATAGTGCGTCTAGCTGTAGAGGTAAAAAAACAGAATTAACGAACAATAGTAAGGGATACAAGAAGACAGAACAGCGCCAAATATAAAAACTGTTACGTAGGTGCGTTTTTATCGTCCATATAACTTCCATATCATTCTTATATTATGCTTTTAACGATAAAAAAAATGAATGACAACAACTAAGTAATGATTATAAAACGAGAAAAAGAAGCATTGTATTATCTAATAAAAGAAGAAAAAAAACGTATCTATAAACAATGAAACATTTAGGTAAATTATTGTAATTTTATATTATAAAGTAATTATTTTTCCATTTGCTTCATATTACGGCTGATTTAATTGAGCAGTTTGGGTAAGCTTTACCTTTATCTTTCTTGTATTAAAGTTAATAATAAAAAAGAGAGAGAATGCGCGTGTGAGCTTACGATAGAAAAGTCTTGCGCAATGTATCTATACTTCAAACAATAAGTATTTGTTTTCTACAGGACAGATAATTAGATTCAGAACTACTAATTATAGTTTAGAAATTCAATTATAGTTTAGGAAAGTGGAAAAGCGCATCTTGAAGAAAGATATTTGAAATATGAGTTAGAATTTTAATTAAAAATTAAATCATATCTTTTTTTATTTTTCCGCACTATTTTCAAAAATATAGTTGCATAAAACGATTTTTGCACTTTTTTAAAATAACAAAAAATTTACACACATAAATAGTGCAATTTTATTTTCTAATTTTTGACAGCTTTTACTATTTATCTTCATCTTAATTTTTAATAATTTATTTCACTGTTACAGTGAAATTTAAATTCTTTCTTTCCTTATAACATCAAATATTTAATCGCATGAATTTCTTCTATCGTTGGAAGCTAAGAAGAAACTGCTTAATATTAGTGCAATTTATAAGACCAATTGATGATATGTCCACAATAACAAGGAATGAGGGCGGCACTATCTTCTGAGGGTGAAGGCCTCTGTGCACCTGAGGGCGGAAGTCTGATTACCAGCGCATATGAAGATGACAGCCACACACTCGCTTGCACAACCCCATTTTAGAAGGAAGGGGAGAGGAAAGGGAGTCTTTCATCACCTCACAGATAGAACACAAAGTGAAAAGCAATCATACCCGAGCCAGAACTCGAATCAGGGACGTCCAAATCACGAAGACAAGCTACTCTTAGGCCAGGGGTCAGCATTAAAAAATATTAACAGCGAAAGGTAATGCGCACCTGAATTATTTCAAGGTGTGACGTTTTGAAACACACTTCGATTTCATAGAATCCGACTTAGCTAGAAAGTTCTATTTACGTAACAAACAGAATAATTATAAAACCATTAAAATAAGACGGCTTTTTTGGGGAAACCATGAGCACATTTTTCCGGCGAACCAATTGGTAATGATAAACAGGAAGTTAATTTGAAACAGAAACAACAATTTTTTTTAAAAGACCTTAGCATAATTTATGTTAACACCATTGAAAAGATTATTATTAGAAAACTATTAGATTTAATCAATCACATAAAGGTTCGAAATTTAGTGATATAGTATAGAACGTACTTCTTTAAATGCTACCTTTATTTAAGTAAAAATAATTTTAACAAAGTTAATAGGAACAAAAATTTTAAAAACAATGAAATTAATAAAGGTTCGCCCGTTCCAGTTGAGGTAGTTAGGCTTTCAGATTTTTAGAATAAATACCTCATTGATTTGATTTGAGCGTTTTAGTTCCAAGAGTCAATAAAGTTAAGGAAACAAACCTCAATATTTAAAAATGTTAATTAATGAAGGTGGACTTCCAAATTCACATACTGCTATAAATGCTGAATCAATAATCGAAACAACTGATCAACAGTTTATTTCATTATAATCAATTAATAAGTGTTACTAATATTATTACTTATCAGTATTTTTTGACACATAAATAACATTTATTCTTTTATTATTATTATTAAAAATTTGGATGTTGTTGTTAATAAATTCAGCACAAAATGCAAAAGTTAAAATTTATATCGTAGTCAGAGTAAAATGTTATCGTTTAAATGATGGATTATATTACATTAAAATAGACTATTTAAAAAAATGTACATTTAATAATAAAACAAAAATTAAATGTCAAAAATACAAAATTATATGCAAATTAATTAACAAATGTAGAAGAGCTTCAATTATCCAATCTGATTGGGAATGGAATCATCACGGACAAACCACAACCACAAAACTATACACAAATTAAACTTACAGAGGAGTTTTGATTACCCAATCTAACTGGGATTGGAATGATCTAAACCTAATTTGGAATCATCCAATCTTATTAGGATTGGAATAATCTCGGATAGTCAGAAACTGGATTAATAGAGACTAAATTTCATTTCATTACTATTTTCCTCTCGACAAATTCTCAAAATTGTTAATCTAAAATTATGAATAGGAAAATAATACCACAAATTAACATTTCAACGATCTTTTATTAGTTCTCAACCTTTTTAAAGGAGGATTCCGAAATGTTGCTGCTTTTTCATTTATTTTGTATCTTCCTAATAATTCTTCAAGAATGTTCTCAGAAGAATATTATGAATGTTTAACATCTCAAAACTGGCAAAGAAAATTTTCTTTATCTGTGGAGGAGCTGTCCGAGACAATAGCTGTGCCATTTTTCATGAAAACATTTGAAATTCATATTCTGAAAACTTTCCCTCGCTCTTTTTAGCCACAAAGTAACTTTTTGAGACATAAAACATAACTTCCAGATAACGAAATATAAGTCTTAAATTGCGATTGATATTGGAAAATGTTATTGGAGCGATAACTGGCTCCAATAACAATTTTGGCTGCCATCTTTATAAAAATTCGATTTTTTAATTAGTAAATAAAAAAATTCACATTTCAGTGTTCTGATTCTGAGGTTAATTACACAGAGATCAGATAATAAGAGCCAAATGATAGTAATTCTACAATATATGCATACATACTTAGATGCAAAACTCCACAGCTGAAAGCTCGGTCATCCAAAAAGTGATTAAGTTAATAAAGACAAAAAAGTTTATCCAATTTTCAATTCAAACAGCATTAAAGAAGAGAAGATTTTATTTATACTTATTTTTCGCAACGTTGGTTGCAGGTTTTGAAATATTCCGTGGCGAATTCAGACATTTTGCATCGCCACACAGTGTAAATAATTAGGCCCGTCCCTTAATAATTCGTCCTTTAATTGCACATTTCATGGAGAAAGAGAGTAACAATAAATCTTTAGCATTAAATCAATATAATAATTTTCATTCTAATTACTTATTTTTGAAACATTTAAAAATGTTTTTATTACGTATATCATAGAAAGAATTTGTAAAAATATTGAAAATCGGATCAAAATTCATTAACGTTTTTGTGCTTACAACAGAAGGATTGTGTTAAATAAATTATAAAGGAATAATAACATTCTGTCAAATATAAGATTAAATTTATTTTATTTAAATTAAAATATTAATTTTCAAAATCTGTCAAGTGTAATCTAGTAAAACCAGATAAATTTATAATTTTTAATCGAATGTATAATGAGTAATTAAGTATTGCAACACAATAATAATTTTGATAATTAACACTAGTTGCAATTCCGATATTTTATAATTAAAAAATTGCATTTTCCATAAATTAATTTATTTGGTAATTATGAAATAACATTTTTAATTCAATTTGCCAAACTTTCCTTCCTTTCGACCCTAGGCAGCTGCCTAGCTGTCACATAGAAAGTTTTTAGAAAAAATTAAGTAATCCATGTTTTTAAAATAAATATTATTAAGGAGGAACGTAGATTTTGTGCTCCAGATGTTATGAATCTTTGCTAAAGCTAATGTCAAAACAGTTTTACAGATGAAAAGAAATTTTGATGTATAAAAAAATATAAGCATTACTTCAAAATTAGCAGTTTTTAAAATGGATTAATATCTTGTACATCAAAAAGTTTTTGATATTTTAATTGTTTTTCATTTAACAATTTATCATAATGGATATTATTAATAAATTAATAATTTTTTCTTCAGTACACTACAAAAAGGCATCGATGGAATCAAACACCAAATAAAATTAATCGATTAACTAATAAGTTTCGTAAATATTAAAATAAGCATGCTTGTAGTGGAAGTTTTATAAGCCAGATAACATCCTCAACACTGAGTGATCACTTTTAGCCTTGTGTTCATGTCATCTGGCTACCATCCGTATGGTCCAGAGTTCGATCCTACCTATCACCAAATTGCAACATGCTTATCCAGCAAACAAAACTATGTAAAATCTCTAAACTCCAATACATCAACCATGAAGTGAGCGAAATATCAATTACAAAATTCCACTTTCGCAAACAAGAAACAGTTCAAAAGCTGGCCGTACCTCCACATTTTAAATTTGTGAACACAGGCACATTTTTTCTAGTGAAAGATGAACCCACAAAAAATTCTTAACGTTGAAGGGAGACCCTCAAAGATACACAGGCCAATTCCTTTTGACAGCCGGCTTCTCTCTAACCTACCTTTCCTAACAGCTGATGTTCCAGACTCATCCTGCACCAGCAGATAGCGTCACATGATACGTGCACCAGTTCCGACGGCCATCTGTCTGCTCGGTGTCGTGCACTTCCGGTGATGCACTACAATCAGGGAAGAGGGGGGTTCTTTTTTTTTACGGTCTGTCTCTATATCACATATGTTTAGCATCCCCTTTTATTTTTATATCGTTCAGGTGAATACATTTCCGTTCCTCTACGATTACACTCAATGTCTTTATTTAGAAATATTTCTAAAAATAAATTAATATTTGAGATTTATTTATTTGAATTAAAAAAACTAAAAAATTTTTGCTGACTCACATGACTTTATCATTTTTACAGTGTAGTATCTAGAATTATCTGTTATTATGTCATATGCCCATATCTCATGATCAAAATTTATGAACAGAATTAGCAGCCAATTCTCAACTAAGGTATTTACTGCCTAGTGTTGCTGGGCTGCTGGGAAGGAAAAATTATTATTAGCCTAATAGTCAAATTAATAAATTTATATGAAAATATAAATTCTGCCAATAACAAAATATTAAGGATACAATGTGTATTTATATAGAACAAAATTAGCAGCGAATTCTCAATTAAGGTTTTTACTGCCTAGGGTTGCTGGACTGGTGGGAAGGAAAAATTATTATTAGCTTAATAGTCATATTAATAATTTTATATGAAAATATAAATTCTGCCAATAATAAAATATTAAGAATACAATGTGTATTTATAAAGAATTATTGAAACCAATTAATATATTAACTCATATTTATTTATAATAATTCATTCGTTATTCGTTCATTTGGCTAAACTATATATCATTTGATAGGTAGGTCCAAGAAAATAATAATTTTTTATTATTATTTATTCAAGTTTATTATGTTCGATAAAATAGCATAGCAAGTGCTTTGATTTGTAAATAAAGATACTTATAACAATAAAAAAGAAAAAAATAAGCGAATAATTATTGATAATTTTTGAAGAATTTATTATTGTCTTTTTTGTACAATATGTATATCGAAATAAATAAAAATGCAGATTTACAAAAATATTAATATAAAAAGTTTCCGAAAATAAATTATTATTATATTTAATAAATTACAAACTGGTTGAAATGTGGATATCAAGGGCAGCACAATGTCTAAATATAACATCGAAATTAATAATAGAATCAAATTTTTTAAAGATTATTTCAGATAAACTTGGAGGAGATAGATTAAAAAGATTATTGTCTGCAAAATTTCTGCTAAAATCCATAAATTTTAAATTTCTGCTTTCAATCATATATTATATTGGTTGACTATTTAATTTTACTTCTACGCTATATTCCCCCCGGGGAGATACCTCGAAAAGAGGATGAGATGCTTCCGGTATAAAGGTTGGATCTCGCTACCCTGGAGGGAACATATATAGGTGGATGATTTGCCTCCTCCCACTGATGACGGGGCGTAATTCCTTTGGGAAGAGTTATATCGTGGCCGGTGATGGCCCTTAATTACAATTCCCGCCCATGCTGTTGTTGCGGCGGTTCCAGCAGCTCAGTTTTCTTTATCCATGTGCCTTTGAGCGGGTTAGAGAGTCAATGATATGACTTACTTCTACACTATTGGTTGTGAGAGTATGATGATGATGTCCTGTCCGTGTTTCAACGGAAAGGGGGTGCAGTAGCTTCTGAGGATAAAGACCCCTGAGCACCCAGAGGGCAGAAGTCTGACTTGTAGCTCAAATGAAGATGACACACACATTCGCTTGCACAACCCCTTTTTACAGGGGGGCACATTCACACGCCTCAGAGACAGAACACAGAGTAACAACTATGCCCGAACAGGGACTCGAACCCGGGACGCCCAGATCACGGGGAAGACACGCTACCCCTGTGCCAGGACGCCAGCGTTGTGAGAGTATGTTCACACAATTAAAAGTCATGATCACATAATAAAAACATTACATAAGACTTATCATTACGCAAACTAGATTTCTATTCCACATTAATATAAAGATGAATTTCCTTTCAAAACTCCAAAATTAACCAGTGTTCTGAGAATTCGAAATTCAAGCTGGAGATCTAATCATGCAAACCAGATTGCCACTAAGCAAGGCAGAATAGAATAATTCATATAATTCAAACAGTTAATTAGACGCATACATAAAACTAAAACAACTACAGCTGGACAAAATGCTAACTAAATCATGTTTTTCTCTTTAAAATAATAATAATAAGTTACGTCGTAAAAAATAACATTTCAAGTAATTCTGCTAAACTATAATAATTCTGAACTATTTAATTCTGCTAAACTATATTAAATTCAAGAAGATCAGATCAGTAAATAATCCAAGTCGCTACTATAACACTAGCACTTATACTTCATGAATTTATATGCATTAAACAAAGTCAATTATAATGAGTCCATAAAAGATCATCTCAAGATAATAATAATAATAATAAACCCTTTGAAGCCACAGCGTGTTTCTTAACCCGATCATACAATGAAGATCAACCTTTTAAATTAATAATGAAATGATAACGAGTCGCATTTCCCTATCGCAGTGTGCCGTGATGTCAGTCCATTACCACTCCCTCCCATATGAGGCACCCCCCTTGTTAACTCCAGAAGAGCAGAAATGCTTCTTTGTTTCGTGTGAGCGCGTGCAGACATCCATCTGTCATTAGTCTTTTGGTCTATCTGTCTGGTTCGCAAAACACCCAACGATGAATAACCTTCATTGAAAATTCACATGATGAGTCAACGGGAAGATAGGTTTAAGAGGCCACTTTCAAGTGATGAGAGAAATTGGATATTTAATAGTTAGCAGCAAAATAGCAAACACAATCGGGCAGAATCAACGATTGTCCAATTACATCATCCACTGGAAAGACCAGCGGAAGTTGTCTCATGAAAACGTTGTAGTATATTCTCTAATATGGGTGTTATCTCACCCCACTCCTCGCAAAAAGAATTGTGAACTAAGAGCATTTAGATTGACAGTGGCGTGCAATAATAACAAAATATTAAAATTTGTTCTTTTACAGAGGCTGTCAAGTGATCTATGGCGATTAATTCTTGGCATGCGGTTAATAGGGTCTGAAAATAGAATTTGTGTTTAAATAGGGTTTATCTCAACAGATTAAAAACAAAATGTGTCACCAAATTGCAATTACAGCAAGAAAATCATGCATAATCAATTTAATTAAGACATTGCATTGTGGAGTCCTCCGGTTTACATGCTTCTGAAAGAAGTAACCAACAGAATGGTCAACTCTTTTTTGTATCTGGTTCATAATTCAACAGATGTCTATACTATAGATATTTAATTTGTGTACCAAATTATATCCTTTTTTCCTTTTGTAGCTATCGCGTTAACTTATATATCGAACAACCTGGCAGGCAGACGTCGGAATAGATTTTACCCCAAATGTACAGAAATCTGCAAATCTGGTGTCAAGATCACATACTAAATTTCATGGTGTAGCTTAAAACATATTTTTAGTTATGTTCGTTAGACAGGTGGGCAAACAGCATAATGCAATAATTTTCTTTTCGTACTCATAAGGTCTAAAACGTGGAGATTCGTCAAATTCTGGATTTCGAATTACAGACTATATTTTTTTCTCTATACTTCCTCTAAGGTAAAGTTAAAACAAATAAATAAAACTCCAAATTTGTTATTAATACAGCTACTTCGTTGCATAGTGTCAGATTTGAGGACCTAGAAAATCATCTCTGTTTCCCCAAATAAATTGGCTTTGCATTATTTTTTTATTATTTCAGCACAGTTTTATCAACATATTAAGTATACATTTCAGGTTAAAATATTTATTTTACTAACTTTGTTCAAATGCAAGATTCTATTTATTTATTATGACTCATAAAATGCACAGAATCTAAGCTTGTGTCTGACTGATTTATCGGTGAGTGAATGAAATAACGCTTGAATAAAAATTAGCTACGGAATCATAAACTTACTGAAACCGACTTAAATGCTAATTTTTTATCTCAGTGCTCGAGATTATGGAAAAATTTTACTTTTAAGGTACAACTTTTTCTGGAAAACATAGTAAATTTAAGTCAAAAATATATTACAAATAATATTTCTTCTTACATCATCTCTTAAGCACTCTATTATTTTGAGTGAGATTTTCCACTATCACTTCCTTAGTTAATCTTTGACTGAACATATCCGAGATATTGTTAACATAACAGCCCATCTAGACGGGCACTTCTTTCAGTTTAACAATCAAACGCAAATAGCTTGTCCTTTATTAACAATATTAATTGATATTGGTTGTAGAAACGCAAACAAATTTTTTTATCATTTTATCTCATCGTCAATCACCGACTCACAAGTAAATATTTTTCCAATTATAATATAAATAAAAGTTTTTAATGAATGGCTTTTAATAAATGGTCATTTAAACGATTGCATGATTACGTAAACATGTTTATCATTATCCACTAATTGCTCATTTTATTTTCGTTAAACAATTCTATTTTAAGTAAAATACTTCAGATTGTCAAATTAAATAAAATTTCGAAAGTTTAAAGGAAAACAAATCATAAGAAAACAAAGAAAGTCAGTCATACTAGGAAATAAACATTTATTTATAGAATTATAATGAATACACTAAACGAATGATTGAATGTTATAAAAAATATTAATAATACTTGCGGGTGAATTTCCTGTGGGTTTACATAAATCAAAGAGAAAAATGTATATAGTAAAGGAAAAAAAGTATTAAATAATTTTCTTTATTGGGGGAAAAAAATAAAAAACCCTACGCATTCTCTCCCCTCCTTCCTTTCACAAAGGAAGCTAAACATCATTTCTCATTAGTGCACAATAAGTTTCAACGCCGAAAAAATTTGACATCTAATGACTTTTCAATCAAACTATATTCAGCAACAACTGAAGTTGACACTAATGTAAAATTTACAAAAGATCGAATTCTTGAAAATTGATACAATAGATATGCTACGCCTTCCATGACTGTAAAAGGAATCTCTTAAAATTATTTAGTTTGTTAGTTTGCCTTTAATATAGAGTTAATTATACAAATATCGATTTAAATTCTATTTTAATACTTCAAATATGTATAAATGTAAACGAATAGTATTCAGAACCATTTTTTGAGGGTATTGATATACAGTACAGCTTCTCGTGCACTATCTATTTGAGTTGTTTGGCACTAAATTTGATCTACTAGATTTTTCAAGTAGATTATTTCAGTTATTTAAATATATTAAATTTATCCTTTCGATAAAAGAATTTAGTTTTTGCCTTTTCACGCAAAATGGGGAAAAAATCCTTTGCACTGTTCAAAGTCAATAATATACTTATCTCAATAATATTCTATATCAGTTCGATCTTGACATATTGGTCCCCCCCCCCCAACAAGCATGAATATACAAAAGCAATAATAATATTTTTAAACTTATTCTAAAACACAGGACAAATTTAGTTATTTAATTACACTACCGAATTAACATAAAGTTATTTAAAAACTCCAGTGAAACACTGATCCATCTTTATTTGTTGTTAGTTACCATAGGTGATTTGCAGGGGATATTGATTACATTTTATTTCAAATAAATCCTTTAGATATAACTTCATGACTCTATCAAACTCTCCGAAACTAAGCCGTGTAATTTACATGGATTATCAAATATTTAATCAGGCGATTAAATATTTGATGAAAGATGATGATGTTTGAATTTCAAGACAACAGTATAATATATTGTTGAAATTTAGGTTAAAAAAATTAAAAATTGTCAAAATTCAAGAAAATGTTCACACTTTTAATAGTATTTGTACGATATCATTAAAAATGCTTTCTTTCAATAATTTTGGGACTGATGTAAAATTTATTTTTTCGCAATAAATTATCGGAACTGGTTGCAAAATAATGCTAAAATACAGCTTAAATTTAATAAAAATTTTGAAAAATATTCCAAAAATACTCCTGCACATTCCAAAGAATATATGTACCAAATTTGGCAGCTGCAAGTCAAAGAACCTGGCCTATTGAGCGTTAATACATAAACGCACACTCACATCTGTCTTTATTAGTAACTGAGAATGTCCAAGTTGATGAGCAATTTAACACAATCTTATCCAGCAGCTTTATTTTTCCTTCGTTTTTAATAACGCTTAAAGACATGAGAATACTAATTGAATCTCAGCTCGACTGACGTATTTATATGCGCATCATATTAATCTCATAATGAAAACTAGCACAGATTAGACTGTAAGATTCAACATGCTGATGCTATTTTAAATTAAACGAAGACTAATTAATCCGTGACTTTAAGTCCTCTTGCTCTCTTTTACTACCTCTAATCTGTGTGGTCAATAAGGTCACCCTTTGACCTCCATTTCACTCTTTTTGTTAAGAACTGATTAGCATCTGAGTCATACAAATTCTAAACATAGTTATATTGAATGCAAGCATATCTATATTGAGTAGTCACAACATATTTTATAAAATATACGAATAGCAATGTTTTAAATTCACAAAATATTTCTTCTGCATGATCTAAACATACAAGCAAGAGAATTAATGACATTTACATTTAAATTATATGAAATTTGATAGATTTAGCTGATAGCAGTAAACTATTTTTCGAAGCAGTAGATTTCCGACTAGACAATTGCCTATGGCCACCTAACTACGAAAGGGCCGCTGGTAATTAAAAGTCAACTTATTCATTGTCAAAGTCACCAAATAAATAAATATGCAAAAAAAAAAATCTATGAAATAAAAAATATTAGAAACAGATGATGTGTGTTTATATTGAAATATTAAAATCAGTACTCTATTAAGTAAAATTGTTTATGTATTTATAACATATAGGAATATTAATAATTCATTCAATTAGTAAAGTTATTCAATTCGACAATTCTATAACATAATAATTCTTACTATAATATTTATTTGAAGTTCATTATTTTCTCTTATTCTATTAATATGTGCTTTTATTTGTAAGAAAAACACTGAATGATACCTAATCTATTTAAAGAATTATACTAATAAACAAGATAACCAATAATCTATCATTAAATTTTAAATATTAAACTAAAAGATATTAATATTTTTAATGAGTTGAAAATTGCTTAAAATTTAAAATTGAACTGATCTAGTGAGGGGAAGAAAAAAAATACCCACGCCCTAATAGCGCAAAACTTCAAAATTCACCACTTCTTCCATGTACTGTCCACTCAAGTCAACAAAGAGAAAGTTATCGTAGTCTAACACTTTTGGCTAAAACGTCAATCCAAAATGTAAATAAATAGCTAATAAAAGCATTTTTTTAAAATTGAACCCCAGATTTTGGAATCATGGGGACAGGATATCAAAATCAATAAAAGACAAAATTTGAGAAGCCTACTCATACGTTTGGCGCAGTATAGCCAAATATGGATCTTGCGCCATTAAAACCCAACCATACAATTCGATCAAAGAAATATTTGGTTACGTCACTTTTTATACTATCGACAGCAGAACTTTTAAAAGTACTTTAAAAAATACGAAATTTAACTGAGATTTCTAGCCAAAACTCCTCAACTAATGATAAGCAATGCATAACTTTTCAAAGGTGAATTTCTAAGAGTGGAATTTTTATAAATTAAACCATATACAACGGTATTTATTTTTCCTTATGCTTTAATATGGAAAAGTTATGAATTCGAAATAGAAGGCGAATTCTAAAATGGACAACATTTACAGTAAGAAATTCAAAAACAGATTTTTTAAAAATTTAATCCAAAACATTTATATATATAAAGGTAAAAAAACATCTCATGAGTCCTCTTGAAATATTTTTTCAGTCATCTTTTCTTCATTTGTGATGTCTTGTCGATAATATTATATTATATTATATATATATATATATATATATATATATATACACTGAAGTGACAAAAGTCATGGGATAGCAATATGCAAATATACAGATGGCAGTAGTATCGCAGCGAAAAAGTATAAATGCGCAATTCGTTTTCCAGAGCTTTCATTTGTGTTCAAGTTATTCATGTGAACAGGGTTTTCGTGATTTATGGCGGCACGACGAGAATTAACAGACTTTGAACGTGGAATGTTAGTTGGAGCTAGACGCATGGGTCATTCCATTGCGGATATCGTTAGTGAATTCAACATTCCGAGATCCACAGTATCAAGAGTGTGCCGACAGTATGAAATTTCAGGCATCACATCCCATCATGGACAGCGCAGTGAGCAACCACCTGCACTTAACGACCGAGACCGCCGACATCTGTGTAGGATGGTCAATGTTAATAGACACGCAATACTTCGACAGACACGCAACAAATAACTGCAGGAATCAATGTGGGACGTACGAGGGACGTGTCCGATAGGACTGTGCGGCGAAATTTGTCTTCCTTGGGCTATGACAGCAGAAGACCGACTCGAGTGCCTTTACTGACAGCACGACATCGCCTGCAGCGACTCTCCTGGGCTCGTGAGCATATCGACTGGTCCCTAGACCAGTGGAAAACCATGGCGTGATCAGATGAGTCCAGATTTCAGTTGTTACGAGCTGATGGTAGAGTTCGAGTGTGGCGCAGACCCCGTGGACCCAAACTGTCAGCAAGGCACTGTTCAAGCTGGTGGTGGCTGCATAATGGTGTGGGCTGTTTTTACATGGCATGGACTCGGTCCTCTGGTGCAACTGAACCGATCATTGACTGGAAATGGTTATGTTCAGCTGCTTGCAGATCACTTGCAGCCATTCATGGACTTCCCACGCACCCACACAACGATGGGATTTTTATGGATGACAATGCGCCATGTCACCGGGCCAGAACTGTTCGCGATTGGTTTGAAAAAGATTCCGGACAATTCCAGCGCATGATCTGGCCACCTAGATCGCCCGATATGAATCCCATCGAGCATTTATGGGACATCATCGAAAGGTCCGTTCGAGCCCAAACTCCTGCACCATCCACACTTTCACAATTATGGACGTCTATACAGACAGCATGGCTCAATATTCCTGCAGAGGACTTCCAACGACTTGTGGACTCCATGACACGTCGAGTTGTTGCACTTCACCGGGCAAAAGGAGGACCGACACGATATTAACTGTCATCCCATGACTTTTGTCACTTCAGTGTGTATATATATATATATATATATGCTTCGAGTGAGAAACTCCTTCACTCGGAGTGTGGGAACTTATCAACTTTCATTACGATTCAGCAATTTTAGAGCTTGCGTTGAATTAAAGAAAAAAAAGTGGAATGTGATCAGGAATAAGAGAATATTTTAAAATGAAGTTCATAAAAGCTAAAAATTATATTATAAAATATTTTCTGTACATTGGTATATTAGAAAGTATTTAGTTATCCATATATATAATGGAAAACTAAGTTGATTTATGAGGAAAATACTTACCCTCATTTTGAGTAAAATACTTAAAAACTACTCTTAATAGTTTTATTCTTTTGTTTATACTGTCAATAATAAATTTGCTATTGATGTTAATAATTACTAAGGTATTATGAAATTGTACGTTTTTAAGCGGACACAAATGATCTCATTTATCCTTAAAACATTTTCAACTTAGTTTTCCATTCACTCATTCTTGTTATGGTGGCTGCTGTTTTAATGCAACACGATGATTCGTCAACTATGTTAAGAATGTTCAGTTGCATTGTTTATTTTTATGCCAGGTGCGTGTCACAGATTTCAGTTTCTAATATTATATACTCGGAATATTGACTTCTTTAGCCATCAGTCAATTAAGATGGAATGCATTTATTTAAAATTTCACTTTGTTATTTTATAGACAAATCAGTTTACTACAAATTATTGCGGCATGCAAGTTAAAGAAATGTGAGTCAGACGAAATAAAAATGGAAATGATAATCGTACTTTGCAATTGATGTTCAAAGACAACGATTTAAAAAAAATTAACACTGGCAAAGCACCCAATTCAATAATTAGAAGGAACAATGAAATTAATTTGAAATTCAACATAACAATAAAAACATTGCCCCATGTGCATTTAATTTATTACAAGTAAGAAAATCGGAGGAAAATAAAATTTGTACCAATCAGAAGTTTTTTTTAAAAAGTTTTAAATTAGAATTTTTAAAAAACGTGTGTGATTTATTTTCGGAACTGGACACACACACATGCACGCACCAAATTATTGCTTAGCTTTCAATTAACTTTAAGCTGGCAATAACTTTTTTCTTACCTTAAAAAGCACGAGCATGAAATTTCATCTACTATGGACAAGAACATTAAAAAACTCTTAGCAAATAATCTTTTAATAAAGTATTAATTAATAATCACTAATTTCTCTAACAACTACGACTTCACAATAAATTTAACTTCTGACTTTCGCAGGTTATTCTTTTTTCATATGGAACCAAAATGAGGTGTCGTAAATTCTTTCCAAATCTGTATAAATTCAGAATACTTTCTCATGCCATTCTTCTTGTTGCAGTTGTCCTTCTTATTTGACACGTTACTCTGTGCTCACCATGGATTGAGCAAAAAATCTTGACAATATATAAAAATTTGACAATTTTCCTAGAAATTATGAAGAATAAAGAGATTAAGAACTTCACGACTGTTTCTTCAAAACATGTTTTACATATACAGATATCGAAAACCTTTCTCTAAGCTTTCATAATCATATCCAAATTAAATGCAACTGTTCAATTCCACAATACAATCGTACATAGTAAAGTAAGGACACAGTGACTTAGTGATATATCTTAGTATTTTTCGCAATAAAGATAGAAGTTTTGGATCTCAAGAAACAGCTTACATTAGGAATTGATGTACTTCAAATCCAATATGAGGCAAGTGTTCAAGAGATATTTAAAAAATATTTTTAAAAGCCTAAACGTTGCAATGTGTTTCTCAATAGTCAACAATATCACAGAAGGTTTTAAATCTAGTTAATTAAAACAATGTTAATAAAAATATCGCTTTAAAGATAGTAATAAGAATCAATAAGAATTCTTATGCATCTTTATAATAGGTAGTGGTGGATTTCCAATTAAGCAGCTGTCTAGAGATATTGAACAAACGCGAGTCGGATAGACCAATTAAAAAATTATGAGGTCTAGTAAGCAAATAGATAAATTCACAAAAAGTACAAATTCTAAAAATTATATCAAGCTTCTAAAAATATATAAAATATAACTCACTCAATGATTTTGCTTATTTTTTGTTATATTATAATCCCACCGAGTGGTCTTGTTGGTTGTTTCGTTTGAGGTTTTATGACAAGAGAACCAATATGAAAGTCATACTCCGCCAAACAAGTTTATTTCTAATTCAAAGTTTAATAAAAACAGTTTCTATAAAAGTGATAAAATAAAACAATTATAAAACGATGTATAAATGACAAAAAGTCATAACGAAGCCATAATAGTGAGTTCACATTCAGGAATAAAGCCCCATAAATTTTAAAAAGATCAATAAGTTCTTACGTGGATCTCTGCCAAGCAACAATGACAAAGCCACTGCTGTTGTTTTGAAGTAAATTAAGCGTTGAGTATTAAAATATGGGCATTCAATAAGGATAAAATAAACTACTATTCCACCGTCACAATGTGTATATATCGGTGATTGATCATTTAATAACAGGTATCTATGTGTGAACTTAGAGTGGCCGATTCTCAGATGAGTAAAAACCGAGTCCTGTTTTCAATAATTTAAAGAATGCTAATTTTCTATGATAGGCTTGCAAGTATGAAGTTTGTTTAGTTACCGAAACCCCCCGAGTTTGCCAGTTACTGTAAAGACAGCTTGATACTTGTTTCTTCGAATCGCATGTAGGAATGGGCGTTGCTTAACTCTGGCACTTTAGTCAGCCAGCTCATTACCACACTTTCCCACATGGGACGGTATCCATTAGATTAAATCTATAAAGCTTCGATAAATAATCTTATAATATAAATCTAAAATCTTTAAAATATTTGGATAAGCATGATTTTTAGGCGATTTTAAAAACTGTATAACACTTAAAAATATTAGTGTAATATCATATATAATCAATGTAAATAATATTTCCACTACGTCTATTTAAAATTTCTAAATAATAAAGATATTTAATTTTATATTTATTTGGAAGTCATTATTGTTAATAATCTATCATAACAATTAAATATTTTATTTGCAAATACGCAGATAAAATAAGTAATTAGAGTTAATTTTTCAAGACTTTTATTGGTCATTTCTCCTTGACATACGTAACAGAAAATAATGAATAAATAAAAACAAATATATTTTCACGAAGCTATCAAAAAAAATTAAATCATTAACATTCTTGATTAAATTAAAAATGTGGTGAAATGTAAAACTAAACTAATTAGATGGAAGAAAAAAATCTTTAAATGCAAAACTAGTTGATTTAGTTTATAACCTATTGCCTGGTGTCACAAAATACAAGGCCCGCCATTAATAAATGGACTACACGCAAAACTTGCTCTGAATTTTACTTGAATAATTATCATGATGAAAGGGAAAATATGTCCTTATAAGGTAACTAAATTAGCAAGAGTTTACGATCCTATCAACATCTTTTAACTAGCTAATAAGACACCATTCAAAAAAGAATCTTAAGCACGTAAAATATCCAACTAACCACTAATTGTTCCAATGAATATTTAAACACCACATTCCCAGAAAATCAGAGAGCTTGAAATTCCGTGAATACATTAAAAAAGCCACGCTATACAAACAAGCATATTCGGCATACCATTCTCGTAACAGTGGCAAGTTACGGGCAGCAGTTAAACTTCAAATGACATAAAGAGGCACATCCAGAGATCTCAGAAGGAGCACAAATTGAAGATTTCAACAGCCCTAATAACATAGCTGAGCTCTACAACCACCCGCTGAGTCAACTGAAGCCGCCCCGTGTACTAATACCATTTCCTTCAGCTCGTTAGAAAATATTCCAACAGCTGCATGACGTCGAGTTCAACGAACAAGACATTAAAAATACTACAAAAACAGATGATGAGAAGAGATTTTTACCGAAAATTCATGCAAATCGTTGGTGAACTAGCGTGCCAAGTTGAAGGTCAGGGTGGCTGATTCAAGGCGTAATTTCACGCTATCTAAGATAGGTGCCGCTTTTTTAAACTTGGCAGAAATTTGAAGTATGAAAGTGTTTTAACTGAGATTTAATGCCAGAATAGGTTTTAGTAATTGGTACAGAATTAGAAAGAACGATGGAAACAAATCGATCCATTTTCGAGATGTAATGAGAGCTTTACCAAGTCACGGAAAGAGCTAATTCATTTTCTTTCTTAACTACACAGAAAGAGAATCAATAAGATGATCAGATGCCCCGGACGAATCATGTTATTTCCGATTTCGAAGAAAACATCCCAAATGTTTCATTTTTTAATTTAAATAGTACACACTAATTCTGCCAATAAATATCATTAAAAACAAAAATTAAAGAATTCCGTTTTCCAATTTTTACTATGCATTAAATAGAATTATATTAGTTTATTCATAAATTACGTAGTTACATCATAATTACGCCATTGTTATTCAACATTCAAGATTACTCACAGTCATTTTAAAATAAGTCAGGATCGGGACATTTCTATTCACTGAGAATATGATTTGATTACTTTCATGATAAGCACATCTAAATTTCTATAAAATTATTTATGAAAACTGAATGGAATTAAATCAGCATCATTCAAATTTAGCCAATTCAACCACAGTTTATAACGATAATTTTTTCTATTCAACACAAATAGTAGTTACAATTGAAGTAATCATCTTCGATGGTTAGCTATTCATCTACAATATTAATATCATTAATTAAGCCATTTCAATCAAATCTTGATGAACTATATCGTATTGCTTCATTTAAAATCATACTTACATAATAATACATAGAAAATTTTTATCAGTTATGGCGAAATAAATCGCTCTAGTTGATCCAGTTAATTGAGAGGGGTCCTCCCTTCATTGTTACAAAATATTTTGTAGTATGGAAGAAATGCTACCACAAAATGAGTCGCGTTCCAGCAGTAAAGCTTTGATAGACACCTTGATAAAAAGCTTTGATAGATTAAAAAAATCAAATAAATTAGTTTATTTTTAAAATCCATCTATTAGTGACATTAAATGTCCAATCTCCTTTTAAAAAAATGAACAGTCAATTTGCTGCCGGAGACTCCCATCAAAAACATGTGTAGAACATTAGGCGTAATACATGCTATATGGTGTGTCTTTAAAGTACACTATGCGTTACATAATATCAAAGAAATTGCAATATAATCTACGATATACATAACATACAGGGTATTATACGGTAGAAGATTCAGACAATATGTTGACAGATGCCAGTTAGGAAAGCTTTGAATAATGACCTGCATACTTATTATCTTTTATTCCCAGCGAAACTAATTGCCTATAATTTAAAAATATTAATTCTACTTTCGCATTTAAACTGAAACCAAACAGCATGTAACAGCACGATTTAGCCCCAAATGCTTTATTCTCCAGTGATTTCGTGCTTTTAATTGACCTCCAAAATCCAGAAAACATCCATATTCTTGAGCACATCTCCTGTTAAAATATAAGTAGCAATCTTAATACCAATCAATCTCTTTAATAATATCTAGTTGTAAGTACGTTAGTGGATCAGATAGCACACACAAACTTATTCAAAAACCGTCACAACGTCCACATGTCCAGTAATGTAAAGAAAAATCCAGTAACTAGAACAATTAAAAATATTTTTGTAAGAAATGCTTAAAATATTTGTGTTAAAAATAACAAAATTGGCGGAAGTCCTTCTTCATCACACAAAGTAAACAAAAAATCACAAGGTAATAAAATAGATATTACTAAAAAAAACTCGCTTTTTCTTTTATTTTAAAGTGGTGAAAAAATTTGTTTACGCACTTAAAAAGTGGTGATATTAAGTTTTGAAGTTATTCAGTAAAAATATTTTTAAATTCCAATTAATTTTTTGCTAAAACACTTATAAAATTATTCAGAAATACCTTTTTTGGTCAGCATATTCTACCCACAAAGCAATTACTTGTCATATTTGTTCTAAACCTAACGATCAAACCCTATAAAGTGTACCGAACAATTTTTAATAAAACATATTGCAAACTACAGATAATATACCTACTTACAAATATTGAAACATTAATATACAAAAAGTAAATAAAGTTAAAAATATGGAAAAATTAATACCATAACGAATAAAAGAAATAACAGATCAATGAAATTGTTAACTTCGATTGGGTTGTCTCGAATTTAAATCAGTACACGAGAACAATGCCATATTTGAATTACTATCAAATCTCCATCGCTCTTCTCAAATGACAAAAATAACCGTGGAAATCGGCAATAAAAGAACAAATATTTTAAACTCTGAACTTTTCTCCCTAAAATAGCTCGATCACCTCCTCACTTCATGTAACTAACGATGCCGATGCTTAAACGATATCGGGAACGAACCACTTGGGCCTTTCGACTGCTGAAAGTCACGAATGACGAAAATCAAGTTTTATGCGCCGGTTATCTCGAGGCAGATAAGAAATCCTTTAAATATTGACAGAGCAGGATAAACCAAGACTAGTTTTACGACGGAAGCTCCAATATGACAGGCTATCTTTTTGAAAAGATGTAAACATCACATGCTCGTTTCTAAAAAGAAAAAAGAAAGGTTGCTGAGGCTCTTAATTGGATTTCATGATACTCTTCAAGACCAGATAAGTGATTGTGTTTAATAGTGAGGAAAAGGACATTGAAATTTCCTTCTTACTACGTAAAGAACAGATTTTCCAAAGGCTTTTATGCGATAGAATAAAGCAAAGAAAAACATCATAGAGTGAACATAAAGGCTAATTTAATAAAGAAAATGTTTCTATAGACAGCCCCTTTAGTTATTGAGAGCACCATAAATGTAATACAACACATGTGATAGCTAATACTGTTAAATTTATTTTCCTTTGTTATTTTAAGTAAAATTCTACTTTCAGAAATTAAAGTGCGTATTAGGTACTAAAATTGTAATTTTTGCATAAAAAATTACAAATTTTGTCAGAAATGCTTTTTTTTCCCACTGAAATAATTTTAGATGAAGCTACATAAAATTTCGAAATTATTCGAGAGCTATTATCGAACTGACTACGCAATTTCTAAGTGGAATTAAATGACGAAAAGGATAGTGAAAGATATACTTCTTTTAACACTGAGATTATGAACATTAAATCTTTGAAGAATTGTTAATGCTCAGCAGTATATCGTCTATTATCCCCCCTTCCACACACACACACACACACAATAAAGCAAGTTCTTGTATTAGACGATTCGAAATATTCTCAATTTTGCAATGAGAAATTAACCGGTTAACGAACTGCTGGATGAAAGGTGTTGCATAGATATTAAGATTCTTCTGTTTTTTTTAAATAATCCAAAAAAAGTATTGGAAAAATTGACCTTCATCGATTTTAAAGTCGCGTAAAATTTTATCTACAATCACATCTGGGTTGATTCATCGACATCATTGCAAACGATCAGGACAATAAAGAGTAAATAATATGCATTAAGTACTACAATTTTCAATTACATAACAGCTACAGCCTTAAATGTCGCAAAATTTATTAATAGATTTTAAATTTAACCCTTTCTAGGGCCACGACAAGCATGTTTCCCAGTTCATCAACCTTTGTATGAAGTTTTGTAGGTTGGCAAGAGTTCGGAAAAACTTTTTCAATTAGATAGAAATTTAGATACGTCAGTTCCTAACCTCTCACAAAATGGCTTGCTTGATTTGTTATTTAATTATTAATTAATCTCCTTAAATTAATTCAAAAAGTTAAATGAATCAATTTTCTTAAGCCAATCTCAATCCTAAAAATATTTTAATATACCATGACTAGAAAAACATTTGGCCTTTTAAAAGATTAAAGCGTATTAATATTTTAGAATATTTTGAAATTCTATTTAAGAAATAGAACCTATACTATTACATTGGGTGAGGTTTAAAAAAAAATTCATCTACCAATAAGTCATGATTCTACACTACTGTATTCTTAATAATACAGTGAAACCTCGTTACAACAATATTTTAGGGACCAAATAAATATATTGTTGTAGAGAGGCATATTGTTATATCGAGGGCCCACATATTTTGAGCATTTGATAAGAGTTTTTTATTATTATTATTATTATTATTAGTTTAAGGTGCATAACATACTACTTTTAAGTCTATATTCAGAAGAAATTAATTTGTAAAATACTAAAAATGTCCGTAGAGAATTCACAGATTGAAGAGCTTCCTGGGATGACAATAAGGACTGCGATGGACCTGTATCATCATCATCATCATTGTTCCCTATCTCATCAGTAATTTCAGAGAGAATATCTTCATCAGTAACTCTTGCGAAAACCATAAGATCATCATCTGCTGTTAAATAGTCTTCTATACTAATTCCAAACTTTTTACCGCTTGTTTCTTCAAGTTGGGATACGGATTTTTTGATGCGCAAAACACATTCTTGATCATCTGAGAGATAATTGTCCATGGAATTTACATCATTGTCAGATTTCTTATCTTCCATAACACAAAGACCAGCCTTTTTCCAGCAATTCCGAATGGTTTTTTCTGTTACTTCCCACCAACTTCCACAATATCCACAAAGAGTCTTAATAGATGGAAAAAATAACAAAAGAAAACGAAAAAAAAAAAAGCATTTGAAAATCAAAATATTATTATAAAGGGAGAAAATAATACTGAAATTTAGATTGAAAAAATCGTTTTACAGAGGTTTATTGCTCTAGAGAATATCGCAATATTGAGGGGAGATTAACATTAGTTTATATGCAAAATCACCGGGACCACAAAACATTATTGTAGTAGAGGGAGTTATTGTTGTATAGAGTATCGTTGTAGCGAGAGTTTACTGTATATTATTTTGACTTTTTTTCAACGACATATTAAACAGATTTTTCATCGTATTACATAAAATTTTATTTAGACCACCTACAAGTTTAAACATGCTTCTTTCGGCTTAGAAAAATTAATTATATAAATTAAAAGTTTTAAATTCTAATACCAAAAAGTAGATCGAACGTTGACTGACTTCATTCAAATTCATTTGACAAACACAGTTCAACTTAAAAGATAAAATTTAAAAACAGTTAGAAAATTGTAAACATCTAACATCTGCTTACATAATTTTTTAAATTATGAATTCCTTTACCTAGCAAAATTATTTCTAAAACATGATATTTGCGGTTTGATTATTTATGTATTCTTCGTATAATGCAGGAAATAAAAAAATAACTTGACTGACATGTTTAAAGCAATGGTGATGAATTATTTCCAAAACCACATTCAAACCACGTGTAGAATTTTAAAACAAACTACTAATCAGACATGAGAACAACTACGAAAGATTTCTGCATTCATTACAACTTTAGTTCAGTGCAACGTATTATCTTGATAATACCTGCAAATATTTTTATATACAAAAAAAAATTATTTATTAGAGTTTTAATAAAATAATTGAAGAAAGCATCAATGAAATATTACCTTAGAATGTATCTTGAAAAAAATCCAAGCGTACACCGATTTTTAAAAATCTGCAAAATAAAATAAGAACGAATTTTAAAAACTAGAATGATTAAATCAAAACATACACAAGAATAAACTAATACTGTAATATTATGATAAGCAAATACTTTAAACTTTTGTCATAAAATAATAATTCCATGCATAATTATTCACTTAATACATGGACCTGTTTATTACATCAAAAAATTAGGACGTGCAACAGCTTGTTTCTCTAAAAAATGTATCTACACCATTTTAACATTCTGTAATTATTTTTAACAATCAAAATTTAAAATATAAGTAATGTAGATTAAAATGCCAAACGGATGAACCGTTTTGAATTTTGGTTGAGAGAAGACATTCAATTGAAAAGGGTTAATATTATGATAAAAATTTAACACGCAACACTTCATCTATAAGGTGATGTTAATAAGTTATATTGTCTCAAGCACAATATCCATTATTACAACTTCCTGGATTGGAACTGCGTGTTAACGCTACTGAACAATTAATAATGCAAACGATATTGCATTAAAACATTTATTTAATGCAAAGAAATATATTAGGCCATCAATAGAAATACAACGCACTGATATTTATTGTAAAAAATCCACATGCAGCATGTTTTAATGGTGTAAATCATTAAAAAAGACATCACTGATTATATTTCACAAGAAAATCATCTATGCTTAATAACGGCAGTTTCCCTCATAACATTACAGTCCGAGTCAGTTTTCTAAGAAGACAAAAGATCAGCAATTATATTTTAAGGTGCACTAGCGTAATTTAATAACAGTAAAGGAAAGCAGAATTTATTTTCTTTTGACAAAGAATTTGATAATAAATTAATCAATAATGTTTCATGATTATCACATAAAAGTCAAGATAAACATTATTTACAATCCATTCAAAAGTACAGAAATAATAAAAGGTAAAAGGAAAAAAAGGTTCATCCTGTAAATGTTATTTTGATATTAATAAATAATAATATAGCGAGAAATATCATTCATAAATTATATAATGTCGGATGAAAGGTTCGCATCTAAATGTTATTTTAACATTAATAAACCATAATTTTTCTAGAAAAATAATTCATAAATTTTACAAGATGTTTTAATATTTCAAAATGTAAACCCATTTCTATGGACGATTGCAAAGTCTTAGTATAAGAATTATTGTTCACTAAATGACTATTACAAATCTTTCAGCTTGCTCAAACAATATCCATTATTACAACTTCCTGGATCGGAACTGCGTGTTAACGCTACTGAACAATTAATAATGCAAACGATAATCCTAAATGTTTTTCTTATGTAAAAAAAAACTCGTCGCGTGCGACAGCAAAAGACTGCACTAAACGATCAAGGTGAAATTTGCATATTGCGTCACCAACAATGGCTAGAGCGAGCTCCATGGCTCGATTAAAGCAGCGAGACAAAAAATTGCACAAATGACAACATTTAAAAACAATACGCCACTGCATGATACTGAGTGGACCAACACGAGACCACTAAAAAAACATCAGAGAAAAAAAAATGACATATGTCGTAGCACGCACACGCTGAAACTGACAATTCTCAACTTCCTTCCAGCACCGTTGACAATGGGCATTCCTTGAATTACGATCACGGTCAAGGGTTCCGAACAGTCTTTTATTATTTTATTTTTTTAACAGAGTACTTTAGCGGATGTCAGATACGGAATGTTCAGGCATAAACATCATCGATGTGGCAAGAAAAAAATAAAGAAGAAATAAAAAGATCTTAAAACGAAACTGGATAATCGAATAATATCTACATATATCATGTGAAGCAGCTCGTCAACTGCAGAAGAAGTAACAACAGCCCAGCATGTAATGGTTGCGAAATTAGCGTAACACGCATACCAACACGCCATGACTGAGGACTAGAATAACAAGAGGTGTAGATGAGTTTGCGACACACACACTCAGAAAAAAAGGGGGAATGAAAATAAAAAAAAGAAAGGTGAAACAATGTGAAAAACGTGAAAGGTTACTTTAATGGTCAGGTATAAAAAAAAATCAATCTTGAGTGAGTTAGTCGTGATAATCAATTATCGGCAATATTCTTTTGATTAGAAGAGAATCGATTATTTAACAATGTATCAAAATGGGACGGTCAGTGATTATTCAACAAAACAGACAAATATGCGGGACATAATTGATTATCTGATACAAATATCAAACTATGAGAATAACATTAAAAAATAAGTCATCAGTATATAAAATATTTTCAAAATTACATAATTTATTAATTTAATTGTGCTAGATTCAGATACACATTTTATTAGCCAATAATAAGGTAAACTATTTGTAAACAAGGACATAGAAGGAAATAAGCAGTTGTTCTAAAAAAACATTTTGACATTTGATGAAATTGGGGGAGTGGGGGGTTGTTGCTGCTGCTGTTTTTTAAGTTAGTTACTTCTTTCGAAAAAAAATTAAGAGTTAAAATTAACATTTCCAACAGTCAACATTCTGAATTCGTTTATCTTTTTTAAATTATTCCGAATATTGTAAACTAATTGAAGAATAATAACGTCCGAAATATATTTTCATTGACTTTTAATTGTTTTTCAATTGATTTTAACCTTCCCCCCCCCCCATGATTTGTGGTAGAATACATGCACCCAAAATAAATTTTACTTCTTCGGTGATTTGTCAAGAAAATTATAAAATTAAGAATGAAAAAAAGTTTACGTAATTTTAATTCATACTGTATCGCTTGTAGCAAACATTTCCATTTTATCTTCAGTCTTTTTAGTCATTCTTCATTTTTTTCTCCTGAATTTTAACACATAAGTCCTTATCCGATAAAATTAATTATTTAATACGATAAAAACTAGAGGACATCATAGCCATGAAGAAAAATTAGCATGCAAAATCAACATTATTATTTTTTTACCTCGTCTTCACAGCTCTTAGATGTTATTGTGATTTGTATTTCGCTGATCTGCATTAGGTCACGGGCAATGCCGTTCAGGTATGCTAGGAAGGATGATAAAAGCAAACAAGACTTCGCTTAAGTTCACAAGTTTAGCCACAATAGCTTTGAGTAATATTTTTAGTGTTCAAATTATTTAATTGCTGCTTAAACTTCCTTGGGTAATTATTCTAGATTAATAACCGATCGAAGCAATTTCTCGTAGTCACTGATTTAAAAGTTGGCAATTAGAATTTAGTTGAACTATATCAGAATCCTGTTCTGAAGCAACACAAGTGTTATCAAAAACGGACATCGCAATTTCTAACCACGGTCAGATTATGAAGACGACAACTGAGCATGCAACCTTTCTCCAAGTTTTCTCACCGTACCAAAAGATGAAAGTTTCACCCGCAATGTTAGAAATAGCACGAGATTCACATTCATTATTAACATTTTTACTGGAATACGGATCACGAACCTGGAATCATCAGGTCATGTCTATTTGTTATTACAAGACTAATGCGGCCCAAGCCGATGAAAATTGTTGCAGACTTAAAAATCAAATGCTTTAATACACAGCTGAGAGAATTACATCACTGTATTAAAAAATTTAAGAAAAATATTAGATTACAATTTAAATTTAACTTTTTGCAATCAATGACGCCTTTCGCTAACTATTCAAGATGGTGAATTATTTTTTCAATTTGAATCGTTCAAAATACCTGTAGAATAGTAAAAACATGTTCATCCATTTTTTTAAAGAAATTCAACTTAAAATATATATATATATATATTTGGAGTAATAAATAAGTTGCGTGTGATGGCATTTCACAAGCCCTCTGATATTTATAAGCGATTTAAGCCTAGTGAGGGTCTTTTGTTTTTTCAGTAGCGCTAACTAGGACTAAGAGTACTACATAGCTCCTTGATGTGTCACATTCGCCTGCACAATCCCTTTTTACAGTGGGGGGGGGACATTCACACTTCAGAGATAGAACACAGAAGGAGAACAACCCTGCTAGAACCGGGGTACGAATCTGGGATGCCCAGATCACGGGGATGATGCACTACCTTTATGCCAAAATGCCAACAAAACCAATCTACATGCTTTTAGAAGCTTATTACTAAAAAATTACAGAGGTCTCCTTTGCGGGCTTTCTGGCATAGGGTTAGCGAGTCTTCCCCGTGATTTGGGCATCCTGGATTCGAGTTCCGATTCGGACATGGTTGTTCTTTTGCTCAATCTGTGAAAGTCCCTCCTGTAAAAAGGGGTTGTGCAAGCAAATGTGATGTATAAAGTAGCTAAGTCGTACTCATGGCTCTAGTTGACGCTGAGATGCTCCCTATCGGCTTAAATTGCTATCTTAGTTGCAGTGGGCTTGTCCATGGCAAGTGCCATAAAAAACAACACGTATCCTTAAAACTTCGGAATACATTATATATCTCAACTATAATAAATTTACATTGGATTTCAAAACAAAATCTAGACAGGAAGTCAACTCCACATGCAATAATGAATATCGATTCCATTACTTTAAATACCAATCATAAAAGTTTTTTACCTTCACAAACATTCAAATGAAAGATAGCAAAAGCTATCGACCACAAGTCGAATCGATTCTTTCTAACTGAGTCAAGGTTGTAAGCTAAAGCAACACTTGTACGGATTCAGGAAATTCCACTTATCGGCCATGTCTAAGCCGTGACACGGGATCCTAATGAATAAAGGCATGCCGACTGAAGGCATTAAATTAATTACAGCCTTTGAGAAATTTTCAAACATAAACATGACAGTCAATAAATGACGAGTGAAGGCTTTAATTAGCTAACTAGAGCGAAGTTAGTTAATTAAAGCTGACTAGGACAAATCCGAACTGATCCGGAGGCACACACGAATGTTTTTCTTTCCAAAGTAGCTGTATATTATTATTTAAAAATAAATTCCTTTCCCGCCCAAATTAAAGAATTATTTGATTTTTGCTAAAAATATTAAGTTATAACAATTTCTTTTTGAGATGGTGATATGAAGAATGATGAATATAATAATTGAAAAACGTAAGCGAATCATAGCTTTCACAGCTACTACGTGAGTTTTGAATGAAGTGTCGTTGAGTGCCAGATATCTGTATTTGGCGATTCTTAACTTTGCTAGCGCAACATTTGTTTTCGCGGATTAAAGCTTATTCCCTGTACATTTTTACATTACAGTCAAAAATTTTTACTGCTGGGACAAGCTTTAAATGATAAGGAATTTTTTTAAGTAATAAGACAAATAAAATATACGTTACTCTCACAATTCAAAAGAATCTGTTTCTCATCAATTATAAAAAAGGATTTAAAAAAAAATTATTTGAGAAAAGTGAACAACTCCCGATAAGCAGACATAATTTAATTTATGCTTTTTAATTCTGAACAGAACAGTTTCATTACCAGTTAACAATTTCGACCTCTTTGGAAAAAGTGCGCCTAAAATATTATTACTCCTACTAATTACTATAAAACTACACTCTATTACCCTTGACGAATATGCTCATCATGACGCAAAATGTTGTACTTTTTCGGTGACAAATATATTCGTCAAAAGCATTAACTAGTTTAATTACATGACAACCTCTTAATCATTGTGTTTATTCGTCATATGTGCATCGAATTACCGCTTCACAAATTTAAGTTTCGAAATTAAATAATTCAAAACACTATAATTCGATACAAAAATTACACATAATCGATAAACGCGTCAAATATGAACGAATTCTTCATTACATCAATTAAACAAGAGAATCTTAATAGGAAAAACATTATAGAATTTGATTTTTTTTTAAAGCAAACGATTGAAGTTTAATATCACAGCTTCTTCAAAAACAGATAAACAAAAACCCAAAGTTAAGAACCATGTTTTTTAACTGCAAGTTTTGCTATAAAATAGGTATATATTCACATAAGACTATCAAATTGTTGACTGTAGTAATTTTTTTCATGCTGCTCTATACTAGCACAGAAAGTAATTAAGAAGAAAGTAAAAGTTAAACTTTTATTCCTTTTTACCTTATGAGGTGAACAGCTTCTGTTTTGGAAAACTGCTTCTCTATTGATTCAATAAATAAGAGGGGTGTTCCAAAGAAAAGTTAACAAAGAAGAGAAGAATGTTTTATTAACAATCGACAAAGATATAATGGTAATTAAGAGACATATGTGGCGGTCATTTCATTACCTAATCATTAAACCTGTTGAGGCCTTTATCATACCACTGAACCAATTTGGTAATAATCAAGTCCATGGGCTATTAAACCAATTATCGACACCTTTTTGAACACCACCCTCTGATATGAACTTTGTTTCTGATATGTGATTCTTCAATGCCGGGAAAAGGAAATAGTCACTGGGAACCATCTAGGGGCTGTATGGGGGGAATGGCTCCAGACCTCACACTTGAGGCGTTTCCAGCAATCTTTCTGCCCGCTTCAAAAGAATGACACCTTTTCGTTTGTTTTCTCCCCCTCTCCCTTTCTGCTCTCATGCTATGTTGCATCGAACACGATTTCACCACAGTAAAATTGAGAGTAAATTCAAAAGTATAAGTGACGATAAATAAACTGTAAAATGAATACTGTAATACAATAGAGTGATTCAAATAACATGTTAAACTAAGAAGTACATTCATGATTTTATTTAAATTTAAACGACCAGTTCATATGTAGATAAGATTCAGAAATATTAATATGTCAACAGTATGTGATTCGTATATAAATATTTTCTCCGAAAAAAAATACAATCTTAAAAGACGAAAAAAAATTAGGTCTTCTCGATGTTTATATGTCAATACTCGATCATAAAACACATTTACAAACAGAAGTAGAAAAATAAATTCTTCCATTCCTTTTTTTTTTCACCGCTCCCTTCATAACCCCCCCCCCACACACACACAAAATAAAAGGTTCATAAAACTAAAAAATGTAGTAGTTTCGCTTTAGAGAGCACGGGGAATACACCGATTCAAATTATTATGGCTCTATTTAGTGTTCCACATCTTAACTTAATACAAATAAAAACAAAACAAAAAAGAAAGAATTCACTCTCATAAAATACATATATGCGAGAGCACAGTGAATAGGAAGGCATGTCAAGGTACCCGAAGAAATTCCCCAGTCCGATCAACAGGAAGTGGCGGTTTCAAACTCCTACGCACCAGTGGCGTTTGCTTGCTTACGGTTGCCCATCAACGTGATCGCACTCCCGAGCGAAAGTATTTCCACTCATGGATGTCGAGAGAAAATTCCGAGGAAGAAAAAGTAAAGCCAATAAAATCACCAAGATGGCAAGGAAACCTCGAAGATGAAGCTTGGCAAATGGACTCCCAAGATTTATCACTCGGTAGTCGCTCGTAACTTATGTCAGGATGATGTAAGAGACATGTGGCCAAACAATTCATCATACTCAGATTACCCAGAAAGTGCCGTAATTGGACAGAACATAGCCGGGAATTAACAGCTACTTTTTTTTTTCAATGTATTCGTTCCATTAGAACTAGGACTTCCTAAGCTTATCCTCTTTCGAACATTTTTAACAGCAAGCAAAATCTTAAGTCACCGAATCTAAATGTAAAAACTTTAGTTGCAAATGGGAAATTCAGAAACAAGAGCATGACTCATAAACATATAATTTCAATACAAATTCTTTTCTGAAGTTTATTTACATTTATGAAATCAAAATGACCTAACTCTGTCGCTTATGCGATTCAGCTTAAACAATGCAAGCGATAATTTTACAAAAAAGACTTATACGAATTCATTGAATTATTAGCTTAATTAAAATTCTAAACTGAAATATAAATATTATTTTTTGATTGTAAATATATATTAAAGTAAATAGGCCCAGTTCCATATAATTTTTCACGGATCAAAACGATTATCCATCATTTTAATAATTACACAATTTTTCCGCGTTTTGCCGTGCTAAATGCTGACGAAGCAAGCTTGATAATTTTTGAATGAATAAACAGCCACAGCATGGACAAACAGAAATGATTATACAGTCGATTTAAATGCCAGTCAACTAAAAGCTATACGACGGCTATTTTGGAATGAAATTTGTAACTTTAACCAACAACAAATGATAAAAGACCAGAAACAGAAGGAAAAAAAAACACTTTGATGATGATGATGATGAAAGATGAAACACTTTCTCTAAATTTCCAAACCAACAGAGAACATTTCACCCATATGAATTCAAAATCAATTTGTTCAACAAACAAAACGGACCATTAGTTGGATCGTGATGAAATCCAACCCTACTAAACCTCGTACTATGTAATCGCCGTAATTTGCAAAGTTAAAGCTATGTTGCAAAATTAAATCTCTGTTTTACCAGATGAAAATTTTGGAAGCATAAAAAGATGCCGTAAATTGTTCCATAACATTAAAACCATTGTTTTGTGTGATCAATAATTAGATCTGGAAATAAATTTTAATATGTATCACTGTATCGACATATGCCAAAAATTCGGACATTCAATCTAATTAAATATCTCCTCTTTATCACCACATTAACTGTAACAGAGAATCGATTGTCTAATTAAATATATGGTTAGTGCAGTAAGAGAATTGCCTGAATCACAAGAGAAATAAACGACAGCCGATGTATTCAGAAGCTCCCAGCCTAATATTAAGATTCTTCAACATTCTAATTTATTGCAAAAACTTTAACTACGTAATCAGTTATTCGGTTCTTAAACAGTTTCTTGCGCCTGTGCACTAACAATGAAATAATATCGATTTCAAAATCCTTATTAATATATTAATTGCCGTGTTCAGCCTTGGACTCGGATCGTCTATCTAATTAAATGATGTTTGTTTGCTGACATGTCTTAACTATAGTACAGAAGAAATCATCTAATTAGTGTGAATCATGGGCGATTCACGTGGCAACTATTAAGGTGTATTTTCCGTTATAAAATAAGACATAGCTTATTTTTCGATGAGATTTGACAGCTTATTTCTAAGCAAACACGTATATAGAGATGAATAAATCATTTTGTTTAGGAGAAATTCTACACAAAAAAATGAATATCACATCCCATACAATTGCAACTGAGGAATAATTCATTTTTTTTTAAATTATCTATGTAATTTATAATTTTCACCCTATCATAATGAACATACGCAGGCTAATCAAGCAATAAAATTGTAAGAAATATTTAAACGATTCTATATAAAGAACTATTCTGAATGTTCTTATTCTCAAAATATAATAAAGTATATTCACTTGATATCATAATTTCAGAAAAAGCCTACAAATAAATGCTATGTACATGCGTCTCGATTTACTTTAGAAAAAGACGTCACATCGTTTTATCCCACAAAAAGATACAAAGCAGATCTGAAAAATAAATTGGAATGAAGTATTTGCACTTCATGTGAATATGAATCGATTCTATTTATCTACATGTCTGCTAAAAACTCGTGACAAAGCCAAGGTCAAATTTATTTTCCGTATTAAATATCGTTATTTAATTCCTTAACTGTTACAACCACACTGATCAAATTATATAATGGATTTTCCCAGAATAACGGCAAATATCATCTAGCTTATCCATCTATTGTTACATAAAAATTGAACATTGCTCTCTTTTTTTTTTCTTTTTTTGACTTTCTAATATACTTAGTAAAATGGAGATTTCAAATTCGTTCGAATGCTGTGAAATGAGTATGCATAGTGGACATCTTCCAGTAGGTCGATTAAATCCAAACATTTGATATAGATGAGCAATTTTATTGTCAAAATAACAAATAATTTTTTTAATGTAATTTGTTGTATTTTTTTAGCTATTCCGTTCATTTATATAAGAAAAGACAAACTTCATAAGATGAATCTTTTGTTGGATTCAACATAGAATGCACTTAAAATTTGACATTTTATTGATAAAATGATTTGATTTCGACAATTTATTGATAGATATGCCAAATGTTCTCCAATTACCATATGTTTTCCCCATATGGAAATCCAACGCGCTGTTGAACATACACGATTCGGTTTTGATTTCACCAAAGTAAAGGTTAAATGAAAGACTAAGATGTTTTCTTTCCATCAAGCTGCCTACAAAAGCGTTATACAAGTTTCAAATGAACGATTAAAAGAAAAATACGGTTAACTAAGAAGTGTTCTTACTTATTACATATCACCCTTCTGATGAGTAAAATCTTCCTAACGTTATACTGCAAAAATTCCTAATATATATATATATATATATATATATAATTTTGCATGAATCGTGAAGATTTTTGAAACAATTTTTAGAAAGATTTCTAAAAGAAAACTACTTATTGCAATGCTTCTCATGACAAGATTTTAGGAAAATTTATGTTGTGAACGAGATCTGTGATCAATTTTGTTTGGATTTTTAACTGGTTTGTAACATGTTAGAAATGAAAAAATTTCGGAGTTTGTTAATGGTTCGCCAAGCTCAAAGGGGTGGAAGAATTAAAATTTTCATTTCGCTATAACTTTAATATTACGTTATAAAAACAAATCTAATTAGCCAAACTGGCGCCTCATTTAGACGAACAACTTTTTTACTTGTATAGATTGGCATAGTTTTTCGATATCTGCAATACCTTAGAAGTTATTGCTGAAAAATGATTTTCGCACTCTAATTGTGATTGTTTCTAACATCAACAGTTAATGTTATCGGATAGTAACGCGTATGTAAAGGAATATCTCTACCTTTACCTTTCAGCTACCTGAGAATAATTTTGTTAGTGTTGTTACATTCGAATGCACTCAAATGGATTTAAAAATTTCAAAGCAGATTTCAACAAAATTGGTGGTTATCCATCTAGTTTCTAGAGTGTTTATATCACAGACACAACATAAACGGGTTTTTTTTATAACACAGAATCTCTAGGTGTCCCCAACCCCGATAACAGTATATTTTTCTTCCTTTATTTCCAATACGAGAAAGTAATTATCAGCATCATAAAGATTATAAATCCATTAAATAATGTGAAAAACAGAGCTGAATCTAATTATAACAATGATATCTTAAAATAGACATTACTCAGAAACAATAGAATGAACAGGATATTCGCATAAGATCAAATTACCTTCTAAACAATGGAAATCTTTTTTCAAAGATTTAAAAATGTTCAAATGTCGAACAATAGCTTTGAAATCGTTCTTACGCATTTGAACCGGTTTTACAGTAAAATTTGAAAGGCGGTGTATTTTCTTCTCTTAAGAAAATTCCGCGCAAAAAACCTAAGATAGGGATAAAATTGAATTTGAATAACAAAAACCACATCATTCATTGTGGGATACGATGCAAATAATGGAGAATTTATCGTTCATTTACATCAAATGCTGAAATAAATAAAATACT
>JAPMOQ010028858.1:239225-259348 GCA_026543055.1 Argiope trifasciata | reverse complement strand
AAAAAAAATTGAGGTCTTATATTATAGCAGAAATTCTATAGATGAACTCCAAAATATTAGAAACATCAAGCACCATATCAAAAGAAAAAGCAAAAGACATGAGTTAAAGTGCCAAAAGCGGAACAAAAAAAATGATGCAATACCATTATACGTGAATATTAATTTCTTGGTTGTTACTATATTATGAATGTTCGTTTTTGGGTAGAATAGAAATAGTTGGTAATAAAACTGTTCAAAATTCAAATTAGAGACGCAACTTCAAAACCGAGTCACAATAAATCAAATACCACAATAAATTTCGTCACGCATCTTGAATGATGCAAAATTCCTTCGAAAAATCTCTCTAGGAAAAGAGAGTTAAACCTAAAGGCAAAAAATCTGAGCATGTAATTATTTCTAAAGTGATCATAAGAGAAGCTTCTTTAAATTACCAATTAAAAATTATCAATAATTTTAGCTCTTTTTTTACCGAATTTCAAAACATATTGCATTAAAAAATATTTTTAAGCCACTTTAAAATTCAAAAAATTAGCTTATCAATAAAACCACCTTAATTTCCATTTCCCATGAATTTTTCTCTTTTTAAATAAAATTTTTAAAGTATTTTATTTTTATTTTGTAACAATTCTTCGCCGCTTTAGTTACCGTCTTTTATACACAAGTATACTACAGAGAATAAAACACATTTTTTAAATACATGTTATCACTGCTATAATTACAAGACATTTTTACTCATTCTTGTATACATAGTATAGACCAAGTATAATAATCATAAAATATATATATATATATATATAAAAATCGAACTCTAGATTTTGAAGAATCCCCACATTTTAGACTACTTTGATTACAAAAACTTTATATATATGTAAAGATTTCGAATTACTGGTTGAAGAGGGCAGGTTCGAAGACATTGAAGAACCTTACGTCGTTTTATTTCATCACAGAAAAGCAGACATGTCTATGTACAAGCTGAGAGAGACGAACACACACACAACACAGAATGAAAGACGAGCAATGAGGGAAAGCTCTCGTAACATTTTAACCCAGATCTTAAATACTAGCTTAATTTGATAGAGAAAAGCTTGTTTACAGTGCTTATAAACAATTCAAGTTTCCCCTGGGGATTACTGAACATGTGACTTTCAAAACAGGGGCAACAAAGGGATCTTTTTATAAAACTATTTGTTTAGGTCAGCAACTTTTATCAATCTTTCTGAATGTGGGATTCGCTGAATAAACATTTTTACAAAGAATTTCTTGAATTAATTAAATAGATAACGTGGAATCGGAATAGGGAATATGAGAATATTTTTAGAATGAAGTTAATAGGGTTAAATTGAGTTAAAATCTAGGAAATTAATTCAGTTTAACTTTTAAAATATCATTGTATACATAATTTTTCCGTCTGCTTGTGACAAAGATAACTCAGAAACTCTTTGAACTAGAAAGTTGAAATAACGTTTTTACTCAAAATTTACAAATTTCTATCAAGTCTTTAGAGAAATCAGTACAGAGAAGTTTTGCCTTTCAGACCGTTCGAATGTAAGTTAACAAGATAACTAACTATAAAACGAAGAGACTTAGATAGATGAGATTCGGTGCACAGATTTAACATCTAATGTGTAAACACCTATCAATATGAAACAAAACCAATAACGGCTTGACTGTCTGTCATCTGTACTTTCAGAAACATTCAATGCAATTATCTAAATTGATGAAATTAGATATGGAATTTTGTGACCGCAAATGCAGTTTTGTATTAAATGTTTGCTTCAATCGATTAAGAAAAATGTATCTGAAGCACAAATTCGACTTTTGTGTTCTATTAACCGCGTGCCAGAGCTTAATTGTCAAAAAAAAAAAAAAAAAAAAAAAAAAAAAAGGATGACAATCTAGATTTAGTAAAAATGCTAAATTCATGCCAAAGAAATGCATTTCTTAATTATTGAGCAGCAATAGCGTGCAAGACATTTTCTGGCATAACAAGTTTATTAGAGTGTATGTGAAAAAGTTTTGGGGAGACCAATGCCGCTAGTTAAAATATAAAGTCAAACTCATTAGATCTAAAATGTCATCATGCCACGATATTTAGAACTAGTCTTCTTTTAACTTTTTTTTTTTTTAAATTGCGGTTACGGTAGTTTACGTAAAATTTTACATGTGATTGAGTTTTTCAAAATAAATTATTACATTATATAAATGGTCAGTCGTGCAACAACTTGAAACTGGTTCTGCAGGTAATCGCACTTCCAAGTAGTTTTTAACAGAAGAAATAAACACATAAAATTGTCATCTCCAGATTGAGGGGTTTTTACCAATATGCTTGTAAAAAAAAATGAAACTTTTACTTTTGACGAATCAACACACTTCAGACCTCCCTGAATCCAAGAAAGCACATTTATTTCACTGTGTCTACCTATGAATGCAATAACGCAGAATGAAAAGCGCGGATGAGCTAAACAAATGAAATTTAAAGTATGGGGTTTATACAAATTTTTAGATTTTTATAAAATTGTGAATAAATTTCATTCAAAGAAAATCTGCTTGTATATCCCAGTATAAGCCAACACGATAATAAATGAAACAAAGTGCTGGATGAATAATATTTGGCACACCGGTTTAATACCTAAAAATGTAGACCCGTTTTCAAATTTGAAAGCAAACCATCCAGAGATTGAACGTCTGTAAATATACATATTCACGAGGATATAAAAGTGCAAATATATCAAAAGTGCAACCATTGGTACCTTTTAGAATTTTAAGTGCAGATATTTATTATGTTTTGAATTAAATCTGATAAATGATTGATCATCTATTGTCTTATACTTTCAAGTTCATGCAAACGCAATTACTCAAAAACGCAACGACTTAAATGAATGAAATTTAGTATGCTATCTCGTTACTACAGTTGTAGTTAGGAACAATTTTTGGTTTCAGTAGGAAAAAAAAATGCATTCTCGACTCTTCCTCCCCCCCCCCCACCTTGTGCTACAAGGCACAACTTTTTTTTAATATGGAAGACTCTGAAAATAGAATTATGTTCAAGATGTAAAATTCATGCAGGATGCAGAAGAAAAAAACACATTTATTAATCAGATAACTGCTTTTAACGAATAAACTCGTCATAGAAAACGCACAACACTTTGGGGTTACGGCGAGTATATTCGTCAGGATTAATAAGTGTTTGCAGTTTGAATTACAATTTTAGTAAAAACTATAATATATTCGTTAATTTCAAGATGTTTAAAACATTTTGAGATCAAAGTAGAAACCAAAGGAACAAATAAAAGATTATTATGTTTTCTACCATGCTTTGCTCAGTACCATTCCCTAATAGAAAATTTAAATAATGAATTAATTCTTTTGTTTCTTTTCGTTCAATGCAAAAAATGTACACTAGTTTAAGTAAATAAATAAATGTGATAGTTAAAATAAAAAATAAAAGTCATTTCATTACAGCATAATTTCATATCACAAATACTCTGTGTTGGACGAGTATACTCATCATCACAAAATTTTTGCTACAATTTTTCAGAAAAGATTGAAACAGTTAATTGATTAATTAGTATATAAAAATGTTTCAAGGAGACTACTCCATTGTTTTCGAAAATTAACAAGAAAATTGATATTAGAAGTAACTATTAGGTAAATGAATCAAAACATTAATATAAACAATGCTGTAATTCATTAGTGTAAAAAACAAATCTTCTTTAGGAAAGAATACGACATAAATAAATAAACCATTCGTTAGCACATAACAAAAGAAAAAGCACCTCTTTCCAAGTCAATAATTTATTTCTGAGTCAACAGAAGAGCATCGATTAGAATATCGAAATCTGCCAGTCGATGTAGAGACATAAGAAATCGTTTATTAGCGTCTGAAAAGGAAAGGTAGCTTTCTTTTTCGCGGACGAGTCACGTGGAATAAGCGCTATCGATTACGACTTCACCTTTACGTCACGTTCACCCTATTCGCCGATTTATGATGTAAGAATAAGAGAGTCGGCTATATAAAAATGATCTGCCAAAACTTCCTGTTAGCGGTTACCTAGAGGGAGCGCGAGCCGGTTTCACAAGTTTCTTTTCTTACTTGCCGTGCTTTATTTTTTATTTATTTTATTCTTTCATTTTTTCCCCCAACATTCTGCTTTTACCACACACGCTGGCTCGACTCACAAGCTTAAGGTATACCTGAATTTCTTTTTACCTCTAACTCTTCTGTGATTCTGCCTGCACCAGCAACCAGACATGTCTGTCAAATCGTCCCTTTTCTAGAAAGGGTCATGCATGTGGAGAAGTAGGTAATGTGGAATGAAGAAATAACTTGCTCCAGCAAGGACGAAATCAGTGAAAACTAAATTAAGTCAAGTTGTGGTAATAATATAATACACAATATCAAATATTTTCATTCAGAAAAATTTTCTTGGTGCTATTGTTCACATCTACGTAGATTAATGTTTTAAATATAGAACATAATATCAAATATTTTCTTGGTGCTATTGTCCCCAGTTACGTAGATTAATGTTTTAAAAGTGGAAATGTTATTTGACTAAGTTTAAGTTTAGGTTAATTTTTTAAAAAAGGTTTTGGCAACGGTTAAGAACATTTCTTTTGAACGTTTCCAAACGTTTGTTTTGACGTTTTTTGCTAGAAACGATAAATTGCAAGAAAAGGCAATTTATCTTCTTAAAGAATTCCCAAAGTTTATACAATTACCACATTTAAAGAAGATTAGGGAGACAGTTGCTTCTTCAACTCTCGTATATTCGAACCCCTATCAATCATTTAGACATAGATTGCACTCTTTATTTCTTAAGGGGGGGGGATGTTATTGGATTCTATGATAATCCCTCTTTTAAAAATGTCTTTGGAGATTATGTCCTGTAGGCGAATCTTGATCTATCATAAATCCTATGAATGTTCAATAAGGTTCAATTACTGCGATTGTAATGGTGAATTCAACTAACATAATGTATTTATCATTCTGTATGACAGCAGCTGGAGCTTTAGAATGTGAGCAGTGAGCTTAGAATCATTGTCCAACTTAAACCAAAAAAAACATCTCCAAGTTGAAAATGTTGTGTGCTCTGTTTAAAACTTTCTTTTATAATGTTTACATACTCCACGGGATTTAAAAGTGAATACATATAAATTAAATGGCCGACGTCACTGGCAATAAACAACATCAAGCCATTACTCCTCCTTCAGCATGTTTATTTGTAGGTAAGAGATTCTGTTCTCCATTTCTTGTCTTGTCCACATTGGCTTACGCCTTTTGAAGCTAACGATACAGAACTTGTTCACATCAGAGAAAAAAACTTTCCTTCAAATCTGTGAAGCCTTAGCAATATACTCATTTGCAAAATCTAAATGCTTTTACTTATCGAAAGGTGATTCATTGGCTTTCTTCCTACGAGCTACACAATCAAGGTAAGCGGCCTTTTGCAAAAATTTTCATGAGGTGTCTAAACTAATAATTTTTTCAAATCTTCCTTCCACCCCATTTGCATTTCAAAATACAGTAATCCTAGGATTTAGACTTAAAATGCGTCCCTTTCCATGGGCAGCTAGTTTAGATGAAAGTTCAGTATGTGGCTTCGATGAATTTTAATTATTGATAATTCTTTGTACACAGGAGTTTCCCACAATCATTCATTCCTAAGGTTTGAAATAATCTTCCTTGCCTCAAAAAAATAATATTTACCCTTTCATCCATTTTAATAGTATTCAATTGCATTAAATACGTGTTTGCAAGATAAATGAAATTTAACTTGAGAGTATACATTTTTTAAATTTGTACGCATTTTTTATTTCTTGTAGCTATTTCTGTTAACTTTTTAAGCTTAATTAGTTAAAAAGAAATGAGCGTAATAAAATATAACTCGGTCTATACACAGATCTTTTCTAGTAAGAGTATTTAACATTTCAAAATTTATTAAGTAATTCAAATTAAAGTTTCAAGGACAAGCGAAACCCGATCAAGATTGACACAACACAATCAACATGTTGAAACTTCAAATATCGAGTTATACGTTCTAGCAGCAAATAATACTATTGTACAATTAGGACTGTAAACGATTCCTAAGCAATAATTTATCCATGATTAAATTCTTTGCATAATCATCACCTTACCGCCTGAATACAAAATTATAATCGAAATCACAAGAGGCATTTCACAGCAGATCAAAATGCATAGCGACCTTCACATAAAAACTGATTTCAGCAATAATTCCGCCGAATTTCAATACAAGGGCAATGTTCGCGTACTATTACAGCGAGACCTTCTCAATAACAACTCTCCACTATTATGGACATTGGTAGTCAGAAAAGTAAAACATATCCGGCCTTGTGTTTACAACCCTTTCGTGCCGTCAGAATAGATATATCCGCCCTTTTCTGCCCATGAAAAAGTGACTCGACCCAACGGATGAGCGTTCAGACCTCAGTTATTCTTGCACCTTACAAGCTTCTTTTATTCTTCCAAATACCAACTTAATACAATAGAGAGTGTGGTTTGTGCACGCTTAGTAGATCGGTATCGAAAACGTAACCGAAATCTATTCAATAGCAATTGAGAATAAAAATTCAAATACTCGATAAAACAGCAAATTTAATTCATACTAGATTTTTTTAAATAACAATCGTTGTTTAGTATAATATAATCTAACAATTTTCCGACAGGAAGGAAGAAATAATCGAATTTTTCGCAACCAATAACAATTATCTTTCGTTCCCTCTCCTACCTCCATGTCTAGCATGAAAATAAAACCAGATGAGAAAAAATGAGAAATATTGTTTGCTAACTGATTCTAAGACCCTCCGTGCTTTTGCATATATGTTAGGATCAGTTTGATTCGGCAAAATAGATTAGAGGTGTGAGAGGAAAGGAGAAGTTTACATTTAAAGATAAAATAAATTCTGGAAACGATGCACATCCTTCTGTAAGCCACCCCTTAGTGAGATAGAACCACCGAAAAGAGGTCGTCTCAGAATGCTAAAACAAACAATATAAATATCATGAAACAATTTTTTTAACGTAATTATTTCCAACGCAGATGATTTCAGATTCTGTATATGCATTTTACGAAAAAGAAATGAAATATATATTTATGAAAATAAATATATATGAGAGAAAGAAACCTTGAAATGGATATAAATTATATAAGCTAAAAATATAATATAAAATAAAAAGTAGAAATTTAAAAGCTTTTAAACCCTATTCAGTTTTTAACTACTATCACTAAAAATTCAGAATTCTACAATTTAACTCAAAAAAGAAAAAAAAATGAGTATATAATATCATTAATTAACTAAATTTCTATGCAAATGATACATACAACCTACAATTTTTTATTTGAAGTAGATTTGCAATACAAATAAATAATAGTGAAGTTATAGTGATGTAAGAAAGAATTTTGAATTATTTTCTAAGCATTAATAAAGCATAAAAGTCATTGTAATTAATACGTTTGGGAACTAAATGTGGTATCATAATCATTTTGGATAACTTTAGGGTAACTCTGACCAAAATTTTACATAGCTATTGAATTCAAAAATTTAAACTAAACCTTATTTCAAAAATATGACAGAGTAACTTATCCCCACTGTAATATTAATCCGTCCATATAACAATGGCAAGCGGATTATACAAATAATACTTCTAATGATCTTTATCATATTATAACATATTAGTAAAAATCAGGTTGCGCTTTAACATAATATGAGAACTTCTTGCAAACCATTTATCTGCCTTCATCAGGATTTGAGCAACTTAGAAGAATGTTCAAATGCTGTGAGAGATGGAATGTCGATTATCCGAATTAATCAGTTTAAATGTTATTCGATTGTATCAAATTATCCGATGATAACATCTCTGATCCAAAATTATTAGTTCGGATTAAGTTAATCCACTCATTATTTGATGAAACCAGCCGAAAAACCTACTATTACAACGATATCCGACGATTGAATTAACCAATAATAGTTTACCGTCTTATAGATCACAGAGTGATTTATTATTATACATATAGTAACAACTTGTTTACTATCATACGAAGCAAAAAGATTAATTACAATATGTCACATTTTTATGCCATTGCGTCCCGATTACGTTTTGTATGTAAATACTAGCTTATCTGAAATCTTAGTGATGTAGCTATTAAGGCATTCTACGCATTTAACTTTTTTTCGAAATATAACGAAGCAGAATTTAAAGAAGCACACTAAAATGCTTCTTTATTCTAACTGGCAAATTCAGTGGAACCTTGGAACTAACAATAACTTGAAATTCAGTAGCAAACTAACAATTATTAAACATCTTGTGCAAGTATGATCTTCACTGCCAAATCGAAAACCAGATACAATGTTAATCCATTTAAGCTTTGGGCATACTAGATTCAGCCATTTACCCTTGTTGCTAGGTTAACAGCCAACTCTACGCTCTCAAAAGTGACTGCCAAATGTCTGTCCAATATTTACAATCAGAATGCCCAAAATTTCAATGTTCAGTGTTAGCAATTATTTCAAAAGTCTTACACTCCATTACCTTACAGATATCACATGTTCAAAAATTTTTGTTTATCAAATTTTATTATTATTTAAAATTTGGTATATATATTTTTAAGTACCCTTTTATACTATGATATGGTTTTAATCCTGTTATAGTCAAAGTCATGGCTCTCACGTCAGAAAAAAACCAAACAAAATTCCAATCGAAATATAACGGAAATTTTAGTGCAAAGAGCATCTAAGGTACTAAAAGAATATTCTCGTAACACCTAAACAAACAAGTCAGTTTTACCAAAAATTCCCCCGCATGAAAAAGTTCATTCATGACCCCCAAAAAAGCTATGGATCATATCCCTTACTGGTCCTCAAAACCAGATTGAAGGGTCAAGGTAATCCTCTTCCCCTCTGTGTCTCCTCTCCAGAAGATCGCCTTTGGTCTTCTTGGAGAGAGTGATAACCTACAACGTGAAAAACGTTTAAGTACTGCAATAATCCATCACAGCAAAGTTCGAAATTTCCAATCAGTTTTATCACTGAATTTTAATACAGTAGGTTTCATTTATTTTATACAACATAAAAATTCGGGAAACATAAAATCAGATAAAAAGATGCTATATGCTCACCAATGCATTTGTAATAAATGTATTTATTTAAGAAATTATATAATTATGATTTTTTTTTTTTTTTTTTTTTTTTTTTTTGAAAAGCGAGACAGTATTTCCGAAAATCTGTTTCTGTTTGCGACAATATTTTTAGTTTAACAATAAAAGAATACAAATTTATATCTTTAAAAACATTACTTTTAAGAAATTTTCAGCCTTTAAGACAGGGCTGATTCAATTTTAAATCATTTGTTTGTTGGACAATCACCTCTCACAATAGATTAAACTGCAACATGCATTTAACTATATTGATGCATTGTTAATAATGTCAGTGATATAAAAAAATTCAAAAAGCAATTTAATTAATATTACTAACAATTGTTTCGCCTTTAGCGGAATTGCTCATTCAAAACAAAAATAATTGTTTGTTTTTTTAATGTGTTTAATTTAACTTTATTTAGTTTGATTCTTCATGTGTATATATAAGTAGCGATAATTAATAAGCATAATCAATTTTCTCTTCCTAGACGAGACAGACATCCTTTCACAAGTCCAAAATCAAGGTACGTCAAACTCTTTCTAATATTTAATGTGCTAATGCAATCAATTTTATAAAGTTTTAAAATTTATGAACAAACAATTAGTAATTTATATCAAAATTACAAACATTGTTTATTTATTCATGATAAATTAACAGTTCATTTATTTCAAAATATTCATTAAAATCTTTATTCGAACTTATGTATTTGTTAACAAAATTTGAAATATTTATAAACAAGTATAAGTAACTTATGGAGGAAATCAACTTTTTTAAATTTAATATTTTGATTTAATTGATATTTTCATTAAAAAAACTTTTCAGACGATTTATATACATTTCAATAAGTTAAACAGAAATAATATTTACATAAAAAATTGTATTTTAATCCCGTGCAACACTGACTATATGAAATAATAATAGGAAAACAACAATCTAGCAAGTTCATGAGAATTGGTTCACGCACATTGTGAAAACTCTGATACTAGGAAGAAGTTAAATGTTTAATAGCGGGACCCTCAAAACTTTATCGAATAGTCTCTAATAAATTGTCATGCCAAAGATCACCTTGCTTGGCAATGACACGCCATAACTAAGAAATATTAAATGTTGGCTAGAAATTAGCATTTTTACTGAATCTCTTCTGTCATTCTTGGCGAATTTTTTGGTAAGTAATCCCCGGCATGCGTTAAAGCATTCGGAAATAGAATTTGTGCTTTAGAAACATTTTTCTCAGCCGAATGGAAACAAAAATTTGACATAAAATTGCACCTGTAGCCATAAAATCTCATATCAAATATCATATACTTAAGGCATTGCGTTTTTCAATGATCATGTTTATTTATTTCTAGAAGTACAGCCTGATAGACTTTCAACCCCTCATTGGATTTGGTTCAAAATTTGAAGAGTATATACACTACATAAGCTAAATATCTGTGCCAAATCTTATCTTTTTTGCTCTCTTCGTTTTGAAGTTATCTTGTTAAATTGTTCTCGAACAGCAAGACAGATAAATTTCTTCTGCAAGGATTTTATTCAAAATTTTATAGAAATCTGGAAATATGATGTAAAGATCGCATACCAAATTTAACCCTTCTAGCTCAAAGAATTTTGAGTTACCATGAGCAGAGACAGAAATTTTCCAGAAATTTCTTTTTCATACTCATGGAGATTCGCTAAAAACTCAAGTTGGAATTTTTTCTGCGAATCCTATATTAATGTTAAAAAGAGTTAAATGAAATATTTAAAAAATATATTCAAATTACGTCATTAAAAATGGAGTTAATATTTTTATCCTTTCACCAGTAGGAGAAAAAGAAAAGTGCACAATCAATGAATCATAGCATCAAAATAAAAATATATCTCAAGTTTCCCTTTACTGTAATTTAGATATCATTCATGCTAAAGATCTGACATTTTAATACTAACAACAAAACCAAACGATGAAGTAAATGTAGTTGTTGCATAGGAAACATTTAAAATAAAATAACAAAGTGTCACTTTAAAATTTCAAGGCAATACAGTAGAAATATCCTCGAAGAAAAACATCTTTCAATGTTGCGGAAAAGGATACGTTTTCCACCAAAAGATACAATTCAAAATACGTATCAAAAAAACTTTTGATGAGGGGAAAAAAAATCTACCTCCGACTACGTAAAAGAAAAAAGAAAACGGTCACCGCTATTGTGACAAGGCCAAGGCTAATATTTTTTCCATGATGATCACGCCTCAACCCTTCAAAACCTGAACCACTCAACTCGACTCTTCATTTGCACACGTCGAAGGTAGGTGGAATGCAGTCGTCATTGGCAGGGAGGGAAGGGAAAAGTGGAATTGGAAAGGGGGGGACAGTAGAATTCCGTCGTCCAGAGTGTGAGGAATCCGGGTCAGTTCAGCCCATCGTTGGGTCATACGAGTTCGAATGCAAATCCTCATTAGCATTATTTTGCCATGAAACCTATGCGAGGCCGGCAACTGTTACTCGATCGAGATTTACGATTAGGCCTTCTACAATGGAAACCGCACAAATATTACCAGCTTTTCGTATTGGAGAATCGAGACTAATTTCATGTCAGATGGAGTGATAGAAGAATTTCCTGGTCATTTTTTTTTCAGACAAAAATAGGAAGAAGATGGTAAAATTTAAGTTCAATAAAATAGAATTGGCATACACTTCCGTATTATTGAACAGATTAATGTTATAGTTATCAATGGAGAAAACAAAGAAAGGAACTGAGAAAGTTTTTTAAAAAATCATTCAAAAACACTAGAATATCATGTTATTTCAAATAAATTTAACTAGCCACCATCGTTCATTCACCACATTGATAGTACTAATTTAGCCATATCAACAAACCAAGGTACTAATATTCCAAGATAAACAAAGCATATTAATTGTCTATCTATTTTCTAAATAACAAAATTAATGGACGAAATTGCTCCAATTGTTAAGCCAAAAAATCTGAAGCAAACTTTTATTTTAGATGGTGGAGGTAGATTATCATTGGTTACATATCTACAGACGTTGTTCAATTGACAAAATCGCTCTAGATGTTATGGCAGGAATCTCGGCCGAACTTTTATTTTGAATAGTGGAAGTAGAAAATCATTGATAACATATTTACAGGTCATGAATTTTCAATACAATAAAAATTGTTGAAGTCGACACTGGTTTAGATTGATTCTTTCTCATTTTTCTCATTATTCTTAATACATGTGGAATACTTGGGTCTTAATTAAAACTAATCAAACATGAAATAAGACTTTCATTCAATAATGAAATATAGTACAACTTAAATAATTCAACCATTATTTATATGAATTCATTCCTTACGTGGTCTCTTGAATTCTCAAATAAAAATATTAAAATATTTCGAATTACTTTTGTTATTTGGAAATTAATATTAAAGTTTGTGTATAATTTCTGGAATTATTTTCATTATTTTCAATACACAAGTATCATCTGACTTTAGTAACCGATGAAAATGACAAACTTTTATAATGTATAAAATTAAATAAAAGAAAATCATAAAATCAAATCGATAAAGAAAAATTAGAAATGTCTATTGGCAAGTCAAGAGGCAAGGCAGATTCTTTTATTCTGAAACTTTAAGATAAACTTTCATCTCTTTCTGTAACACAGCAATGAAAAAAAAAAAAAAAATAGATAGAATCGGAGAAAGTGAAGGTAACTAATGGTACGCAAAGGACATGCATATTACAGATTCATCGTAAGGTAATATGATATAGCCTTAAAACCTTTCACGCAAACTATGTTTTGATTTGAAAATCAAAACTGCTTATAGCCCTATGAATTACATATTTAAAAAGCGTACTTCGGAGTTCTTCGATTCCAAAATCGAGTATTAATAGTCAGATAGCCACCGCCCATTCAAATCCAATAATTATTCGCAAATAATACGGCATTTATTTCAATTATTTCCATTTATTGAATAATTAAAAGTTCTACTACATTTTTTCCCCAAAAAACAATCGTTCAACAAATAAAAAAGAAAGTCTAACGGTGATTAGTTTCATGAAGTGTCAATTATCAAATTTTTCTATTGTTACTATGGCATAAATATTTTGGTAATAAATTATTTTTTGAGTTCATTTATTCAAAATCAAATTTTTTTAGACCATTTATATACCTGAGAAAAGTTAGAAAACTATATTATATATACAAAAATTAAGAATCTGTAATACTGCTTTTTTGCAATGCTTGTATCATCGGTGAAAATTGAAAATCATATACATTCTCACTAGATGTCCGATCTTGCCGACAATTTGACGACAAAAAAAATTGAAAGTATCGGAAAACACAAGAAGTACGGCGATATCTATATTAACAGCAGAGATGCACAGATCTTTATAGTAAATTCGTATTCCACTTAAAGGCTAAAATAGTTAAGCTCTTACACGAGGAGTGAATTTTTTCTTTACTTAGTCTTAAGAAAGATTTTAGTTATTTGTTCTGTGTTGTTTCCTATTTTGGGATTTGCTATCTGCTTGTGTACTCAGTGTCTAAAAGTTACACTCTTTGTGCACATCTCAGTTTTTTTTTTTTTTTTGTACCTCTACTTCTTAAAACAAGACGTTATTATCCACTTTCGAATTTGTTGGATATCTTGCATAATTCGGATTCTCTCACTCGCATATTATATTATATATATAATGCCTTACAAAAGCTTGATTAATAAAACCAAAGCGTTTCAAAGTTGCACGAAAATTCACCATACGTATTTAATGTTAATAATTACACAAATTAAAACCAACATCCAATAATTAGCCCTACAAATGATATTTAAAAACGACGTAGCTTAAACCGAACCACTAAATAACATTTTCACGTGCACACACATACAAAAAAGAAAAAAAAAAAAAAGAAAGAAAGAGAAAAGAATATTTGAAGATTGCTTCTTTTTTAATGTCTGCTTCCTCAATCAGCTGTGCTACCTGTCCAACAATCACATTTGGGCTATAAAGATATACATAAAAGCAGAAACATGTAGTTTTTTCTCCTTCTCTCACTATTTTAATATGCACTGCATAGATAAAAATAACAACAGACCATTAATACAATTCATTGTAGAGCAGCAAAAAAAAGTCATATAAATTACAGCGACATATATATTTCTGCTCAAATTAAATTAAAATTTGAGACCTATTTAAATCTTTCACACGCGCATGTCATATTTCACAAAAACAGGTTTAAGCAAAATATGATTTTTTCAAAAAAAATTAAGTACCAAAAGAGTTAGCAGTAAACCCAGAATCGAAAAGAGGTTAATGATTTGCACATTTCTTTGTTAAAGCAGGAATGTAGTTTTAAAGCAGAAGAATTCATGCTGATGATAGTGAAATATTATAGCACATACAATACCAAAATAAAGTTAAAAGATCTTACATTTCTTTGTATTCTTCATTTCAAGTGGCAACAAATGCAGGTCGTCTACCATTAAGATATTTTTTTGCACAAAATGGTCTTGTGACAATCTAAATCATGTTTTATTCATGTAACTAAAAGAGCTGAAACGGAAAAATAAAACACCGGCTTTTATTATGTTACTGTCTTGATATCTGATCGTTAATATCGGGTTATAAAATGTTATGCATTAATCATAACAAAGATCTGAATAAAGCCGAAACACTAATTTATGCGACTACCGATGCTGAATACCTACGCACAGCGAAGTTGTAGAAACTTTTTCTTCCCTCGCCTGCACATTCATTTCCAGAAAAGCAAATGGTAAAGTTTGCATTGCATTTTACATTAATGTGACGAATTTATTCAAGAGTGAGGCTTATTAGCATACTTAGGAATAATACTTTTAGCAATTCAAATAGAAAAGGTTTCAATTCTGTAAGAAATTTTAATCACTTTTTTTTTTTCCCCATTTCGAGCGATTTTTACTTCAACATATTCATCGAAAAGGGCAAGCAAATCTATCCAGAGAATTAACAGAAGACGGATTTATGTAAAATACCAAGCATTCAGCTGATTTGACTTGTATACCAGTTCAGATAAGTTGGGCATGTTAAAAGTGAGCAGACATCAATCATCTCTCTCTCTCTCTCTAGGATCTCATTCGCCTGTAGCAGTGAGAATCCAGATAATCAATCTCACCTGTTGTATCTCACATTAACTAGTACTTATTTATAAAAGGAAATGTGTGCCTGCGAGGTCCAGACGTATCAACTTCCATCCGTGAAATTTGGTACAAAGCTGGTGATTCAATGCGCATCGAAATTTGAATTTCTATTATTAATGTAAGAAAAACAAATCAGCTTTTCACGCTCATTTGGATAATTGTTATCAAATTTCTTGTAACATCGTTTCTAATAGTTGAAGGGAAAAAAAACAGTGAGAGCTGATTCTCCAATATTTTCTCGCATATTCTCAAATAAAGATCCTATCCTATCCCTGAGAAAGCCCTACATGGCTTTGGCGCACATTAATTTTGAAATGCTTTCAAGTATGAATTTAAACATTTAAACTAGATCCATGCGATCCTTGGCAAATATTTTGGCGACTAATCCCTGGCATATAACTAATAGTACTCAAAAATTGAATTTGTGTTTTAGGACAATTTTTTCTCTAGCATCATAAAATTTTTATTCAAAGCTTCAATTGTACCAACAGAATCAAGTAACAAATATCATATATTTAAGTCATCGCTTTTTAAACTATCGTGATTACAGATTTCTGAAAAGACAGTCAACTCATTGCTGAATTTGTCTCAAACTTTGGCAGGCGTCTACACTATAGATGTTAAATCTACGTACCAAATGTTATTTAATTCCATTCGAATTATAATTCAAATTTTCCAGGAAATCTATGAATACTTTCCCATGGTCCTCTTAGTTTAAATGCTGGCAAGACCGTCTTTGAATAATTCATGGCATAACAAAGAACTTTAAAATATCCCTTTAAAAACCAAACGATTGGCAAGAAAATGAAAAAAATAATAATAATAAGATTCAAAGACACATCTCTTCAAATTTATCAGTCAAAAGAAAGTTAAAAGATAAAAGCTATCTTAATTAATAAACACCGACATTCTAGAGAATATTAGGAATTTTATAAAATACAAATGTTTTTAAATAAAATATAAAATTGAAAAATATTCAAAATGTTACATTCTTTCCCAAGGTTTTACGTATAGTATGCGGGTATTCTACTGAATAACAAATGCTATTAAGGTAAAGTTTGAAAATAAAACCCACCAAACTTCCCCAAAAATACAAATTTTACATTAAAAAAATAACGGAGTGGAATTAAAAAATTGGTTCAAAATATGTGAAAAAAAAATAAATTTATACAAACTTACTGCTCCTCTATAACATAAAACAAAATAAAATGCAAACATATTTAATTTATCAAAAAAAATTATTTTAAACTACAAATAATTTTATTTCTAAGAAAAATTAAATTGTCATGTGTTACATATTTTGTCTGTTATTTGGTATATGACCGAAAACTTGGATTGAATTATTAATCGTTTCATATATTGCAGATTGACTAATAGCACTTTGAAAAATGCATAGGTATTTATGGACCAGTTTTCATACATTAAATTAAATGGTAGAATGTTAAATGTTATTTATCTTTATTATTATACTTATTTACAATTATTATATTTATTTTTATGTTATATATTATTACATTTCTTTATTCAATCTTGCTCCCAGAAAACACTATTTTTATTTATCAAAATCGGTTTTACTTCAAAATTGTTTTCTTTTCAATGTAAATTTTGAATAATTACGTCGATGTCATCACACATATTTTATACCCATATTTGTTTCCATTTCTCAGAATTGCAAGGGAGGAAACGAGCCAGGAGGAATTTCGGGTGGAGTCCCTAGAACGAGGGAAGAAGGGGAAAAGAAGAAATAAAAAAAAATGGAAAGTGTTTTACAAGCGACGGAATCGTTGGTTTTCAAGGTCACTCACTTCGTTTCACTTCGGTAGTCATGGCAGTCACTGGCTCACCCAGTCATCTGTGACTTCAAGCACCCTCTGGAGTCGGCGGAAAAAAATGTATTTCGTACTTTATGTATTAACGATGTTTAAAGTGGATTCTTTTTTTTTTTCTTTTTTACTTATTTTCCCTTTCCTTTCGCTAACGTGTAGTTGGAAGTTTGACGACCTATTCATGTACACTATGCGCTGAGAGCGAGATTCCATTTCTATATTTATAGATGAGATTTTTTTTAATCAAAATGTATAAGGAATTTTTAAAAAAATGTGGGAAAAGAGATTCAAGATGAAAAACTAAGCTCTTGTTTAAATGATTTCATTCCAACCATTACAAAATGCAATGGATTATGAATAATATAACTATTTTGCATTAACTAGTTGTCATTTATAATGATTTATTCAAAATCATTATAAAAAACAAGAATGGAAAATAATTTTGTTTAATGGTTAATCAATTGAAGAAAATGCTATGCCCAAAATCACTCGGCTATTCAAGGTGTATTAATACTTTGAAATTACGCAATTATTTAGGAAAGAACCTCGTCGGCTTGATTCGTCACCAGATAATAAGGACATGCTTGAACTGGTGATTCCCTTTCAGCAAAAATTGCAATCAGGAATTATTATTACTTTAACAAACACTGTAAAATGGAAATAATTTCTGAATTTTTCCATAAAATAGATTTAGTGTGCATATATGAAACTAAAATGTATTAGTTAAATAAAACTGGAAATATTCTGTTAAGTATAAAACAAAAACTTAGTTTAGAAATTTATCAGATTCGTTCAAACCCAAGCAGATAGTTTAAAAAATTGATTACCTAATTCCTGTAACCCAATTCTAAATTTTACCGAATTTTATATGCTGTGATTATATACACTCTTAAATATTAGATTTCGTACAGGAACTGCAGATCTTATTGAGAAATTATTATGACAAATTTGAACAAAAAATATGCTTTAAAATTTAGTTTATAAGGTTTTTAAAAAGAAAATTCTATACATGCACAATAGCATTGTACTATGCAAACCTAAAAATCAATTAACTTCCAAAAAACGGAATTCAAAAAAACTTTTAACGGTCTAATGTGCAAGGCTGTTCAGAAATTAGAAACACTAAAAAGTTTCGAAGGGGGGAAAAAATCATCTTTCCAATGATGTCACCTATCTTAAATTTCCAAGTCATATAAAAGTCTCCAACTTATTTGAAGTCTATCAGGCCTTTAAACATAATAAATGCATCTTATTTAAAATCAGGTCTCAAATTAGCGATCTTCCGTGCTCAAAGGCGAAAATGATCGGTGGGGAGATATATAGTTTCGTATTGGGGCAATTCCCATTAATTTTTCAGTAATTCTTAGGAATGTTATCTCATTTCGAATAGAATACGATGGTCAATTTTAAATCATTATATCTACAGTTGATAAAGATGATGTAACACTAATAAATTTAAATTTATGCAAAAAGATTTTAATAAGCTACACGAAGAACATAAGAACACCAAATTTTTCCAAAAATATGTTAAATAAAAATTAAATGATTTCATAAATTTCATACTATTCCTAATTTTGAAAGTGATCCTAATTACAGCACGCAAAATAAAAATTTAAAACATTCAGTGGTAAAAGAAAAAGAATCGAAATTCGGATTTAAGCCGCACTTACAAAATCTGATTAGTTTCAATTTTATAGAAGTCCCACTATGAAGCAATGCAATGGCTATTTTGAAACGATTCTCATAATTTTTGGCCACTGTCAGATGGCGTAAACAATACCGGAGACGGCACTACCCTCTCTAAACTTTAGCATCACATCAGAGGGAGGACGTTTGATCTACGATATCATATATTTCACATATGATGACAAATTTTTAACGGAATCTAGTTCCTAGTCTAGAACTCTCCGTTCGTAGGCAGAGACTTAAGTAAATTAGACCATTGAGATTCCATTTAAATCCGAACAAAACAAAAGAATACCGAAGTTCATTAGGAAAATTTTGTCGCTACCTCTTTTTCATCCAGAATTTCAAATATGTATATATATATAAGCCAATTAACTAGCAAGCAAATACGCATAAACAATCAAGAAAAGATATTAATTTATTTCGACGAATTTTAGCAACCACATGAGAAAAAAAATCCAAGAAATCGCAAGCCAAAAGATGAAACATTTCCTTAATGTTAATCGAAGAACCTAGTTCGAATTTGGCATAAATAAGTTAGAATTTTTATCGAAACCAGATAACATAAACAACATTTAAACATTTAACACTTCAACATTTAAATAATTTCGTGTTCTATGGACTCAGGGAACAACAGTTCGTTGAATCAAAACAACATATAGCCAAAAATAAGAGTAATCTAATCAATATGGTTAGAGTACAGTAAACACACGGTTAAGTAGTTTAAACAATTTCAATCAATAGCATTTCATAGTATTTGAGGTGAATTGCAAAACTTATATTTAACCAATCAACATTCAAGTACAGGTAGGTTTAAGTCTATTGTCCACACTCATAAAATTCAGAATGGATATTCATGTTTATTATTATAATTTGCAATCAAAAAAATAAAGAGTGTAACTTGCAAAGATTGAAAAAAAAAATGTTCTCAAAATACACAGAAATTGCATCTGTGACAAACGTTGCAGACGGAACGCGGCTTATATTTCACTTTTCTCAAAGCTTACCAATGTGCGTGTATATGGAATGTGCAACATCTATAGTTCTTCTCTGTAACCAATGAATTTAATTTCATTAAATTTTGTACAACTTCGACAAAACATATGAGAACTATGTGCCCAATCACTTTAGCAAGTTCGTAAAATACAGTTTTTTTTATTGTAATAGTTACAAGATTCAGTCATTTACATTTTCCGAAACAGGAATTTCTCTCTACCAAAATATATCTGTCAAATTTTGGCAGCTTCGTGTAATCAATCTGTTTTTTAGAGCGCCGACACACGATTTCCTTCATGATTAACAAATACTA